>PVIW01011646.1:0-36395 GCA_004026585.1 Noctilio leporinus | reverse complement strand
TGATCATATGGTTTTTATCTTTCAATTTGTTGATGTGGTGTATTACATTGATTGATTTACGAATGTTGTACCATCCTTGCATCCCTGGGATGAAGCCCACTTGATCATGGTGTATGATCTTTGTAATATACTGCTGAATCTGATTGGCCAATATTTTGTTGAGAATTTTAGCATTTATGTTCATCAGAGATATTGGCCTACAGCTTTCTTTCTTAGTTGTATCTTGCCCTGGTTTTGGGATTAGAATAATATTGGCCTCATAGAAAGAGTCTGGGAGTCTTCCCTCTTCCTGATCTTTTTGGTACAGTTTGAGGAGGATAGGAGTTAGTTCTTCTTTAAATGTTTGGTAAAATTCTCCTGTGTAGCCATCTGGTCCAGGGCTTTTGTGCTTTGGGAGATTTTGGATGACTTCTTTAATTTCACCAGTTGTTTTTGGCCTATTCAGGCTTTCTGCTTCTTCTGGGTTCAGTTTTGGTAGATTATACCTTTCCAGAAATGTGTCCATTTCATCCAGGTTGTCATATTTTTCGTCATAGAGTTGTTTGTAGTAATTTCTTACAATCTTTTGTATTTCTGAGGTATCAGTTGTGATTTCTCCTCTTTCAGTTCTGAATCTGTTTATTTGGGTCCTCTCTCTCTTTTTCTTGGTGAGTCTGGATAAGAGCTTGTCAATTTTGTTTATTTTTTCAAAGAACCAGCTCCTGGACCTGTTGATTCTTCGAATTGTAGTTTGAATCTCTGAGTTATTTAGTTCTGCTCTGATCTTGATGATTTCCTTCCTTCTACTTGCTCTGGGCTTTGTTTTTTGTTGCTCTTCTAGTTCTTGCAGCTTTGTGGTTAGGTTGTTTTTATAAACTTCTTATAATCTTTTTTGGAAGGCTTGTATTACTATAAATTTTCCCCTGAGAACTGCCTTTGCTGTATCCCATAGGTTTTGGGCTGTTGTGTGTTCATTGTCATTTGTTTCCAGGAGCTCTTTGATTTAATCTTTGATCTCATTGTTGACCCCTTCATTGCTTAAAAGCATGTTATTCAGTCTCCATGAGTTAGAGAATTTTTGGGTTTTTCCCTTGAATTTGGTTTCTAGTTTCAAGCCATTGTGATCTGAGAAGATGCTTTGTATGATTTCAATTTTCCTGTATTTGTGGAGGCTTGTCTTGTGACACACCATGTGGTCTATCTTGGAGAATGGTCCATGAGCATTTGAAAAGAATGTGTATTTTCTTCTTTGGGTTAAAATACTGTATACATCAGTTAGGTCCATTTCCTCTAGAGTGTTGTTCAATGCCACAACATCTCTGGGGATTTTTTGTTTGGAAGATCTGTCCATTATTGATAGTGGGGTAGTAAAATCCCCTACTATTAGTGTGTTGCTGTCTATGTCTTTCTTAAAGTCTTCCAAGATTTTCCTTACATATTTCGGAGCTCTTATGTTGGGTGCGTATATGTTTATCAGAGTTATTTCTTCTTGATGGATTGTTCCCTTAAGCATTACGAAATGTCCTTCTTCGTCCCTTTTTATGGCCTTCATTGTAAAATCTATTTTGTCTGAAATAAGTATTACTACTCCAGCTTTTTTTTCATGTCCATTTGCTTGATATATAGTCTTTCATCCCTTCACTCTCAATCTGTGTCGATCTTTTGTTCTGAGGTGGGTCTCTTGAAGACAGCATATATGTGGGTCATGTTGTCTTATCCATTTGGTAACCCTATGTCTTTTGATTGGTGCATTTAATCCATTTACATTTAAGGTTATTATTGATTGATACTTATTCATTGCCATTTTCTCCCTTTGTGTCTGTATTCCTCTTTGGCTTTCTCTGTTTCTTCATTTTATTTATTTACTTTTTTTAAAGCAGACCCTTTATCTTAGCCATTTTAATAATAATGTGCCTTGGTGTTGGTCTGTTTGGGTTGATCTTCATTTGGACCCTCTGTGCTTCCTGAACTGGATTAATGTTTTCACTCATCATGTTAGGGAAATTTTCTATCATGACTTTTTTGAACAGGTTTTTCATTCCTTGTTTCTCTTCTCCTTCTTGTATCCCTATGATACGGATGTTGTTACGTTTCATGTTGTCCTGTAGCTCTCTTAAACCCTCTTCAGTCTTGTTCAGCCTTTTTTCATTGTCTTGTACTGTCTTGGAGTATTTGTCTACATTATCCTCCAACTTGCTGATCCGGTCCTCTGCTTCCTCTAGCCTACTGTTGATTCCTTGTACTGTATTCTTCAATTCAGAAATTGTATTCTTCATTTCCTGCTGGCTCTTATTGATAGTTTCTATGTCATTTTTCATGCTGTTGTAGCTCTCAGTAAGTTCCTTGTAACTTCCCTGGAGTTCTTTGTAGTTCTCCTGGAGTTGTTTATAGTTTTCTTTGATGTGGCTGAGCTTACTGAGCTTCTCTATCATCATTCTTTTGAATTCCTTATCTGATATTTCAAGTGCCTCTGTTTCATTTTGTGTTCTTTCTGGGGATTCTTCCTTTCCTGTTGGTGATGGACTGATTCTTTTTTCCCCCATTTTGGGTGTCCGTTCTTGCTTGCTTTTTATTTCTTTGTTTTTTCCTTGGGTTAACCTGCTTTGCTTCCTTGCCTTAGTTGAGTACCCTTCTGTGATAGGGGATTTGTGGAGTTCAATGTTGCAGTCTCCCAGATTTTCTCCACTTGTTGTTCTTGGTGTGTCCTTTATTTGGGCTGTCTGTTTGTGTTCTGGACCTATGAGCTTTTAGCAGGAAAAAAAAGAAAGGAAAAGAAAGAAAAACAAAAGGAAAAAAGAGATAAAAACCATAATAATAATAATAAGAAAGGGTTTAGATGGCTGTTCACCCTTAATAATCCCTGTTTGGTCCAGATGGAGCCAAGACCTGCTGGTACCTCTGGGCTTATATCAGAGAGACAGGAAAAAAAAAAAAAAAAAAAAAGGGAAGAGGTCACAAGACAAAGAAAAATCAATATTAATAAAGAAAGGGTTCAGGTGTCTGTTCTCCCTTTACGATCTCTGTTCGGTCCAGGTTGAGCCAGGACCAGTGGGCTTTATCAGGAAGAAAAGAAGGAAGAAAAAATAAGTGGGGGGAGGGGTCGCAAGACAAAGAAAAACCAATATTAATAAAGAAAGGGTTCAGGTGTCTGTTCATGCTTTATGATCTCTGATTCGTCCAGGTGGAGCCAGGACCTGTGGGCTTTAACAGGAAGAAAAGAAAAAAAATAAAATAAAAGTTAGAAAGAAAGAAAGAAAAAAAAAAAAAGGAGGGAAAAACAAGAAAAGGGAAGGAAGAAAAGAATAAAGAAAGGGTTTAGGTGGCTGGGTAAGGAAGGAATACTTAGATTGAGGACTGGGAATGCGTTGTAGACAGAGAGTGAGTAGACTGTATTTCAAGAGTAGGGGGAGGGTCTTGGGTATTTAGGTGGATTGAGATAGTTGGGGATTAAGAATATGTGAGAGCTAACTTTTGAAAAGGATATGGTGGGGATTAATAGTTCATGTAGCTCTTGGTATAACTCAGGTGCTTGAGATTAGCAGCAATCCATTTCCTGAGTCTGCCTCTTTTTCTTGGTCAGGTCTCTGCAGTCTATAGTCTAGCCAGTCTTGGCATGGCAGGGCCTCTGATTGTCACAGTCAGGGCTGATTCTGAGTGTCAGCCCCCAGGTAGGCTGGGCCTTCAGTAGCCTAGCTGGGTTTTAGGGCTGCCAGTATTCTGGAGCCCGCAGGGTGTCCCCTCCCACTCCTGGCAGAGGTTCCTGCCTGTGATGGGCACCTGGCACCCCTGCAGGGCATCCTGCAACCTCTCTGGTTCCTGTGATGACTGTCCCTGCCCCCGTAGCTCCTGGAGGAGGCAGCCCCCGTCCACCAACACTGCCCACCTCCCCGGGTGAAAGCCAAACCTCCAAGCCAACCAGCTCTCTGAGGAGTCCTTTATGCTGCCTCTGTGATGGGCCTCTCCCAGGTGTCTGTGGCCTTTGTCTTGGGCAATGGGCCGGTCAGTTGCCCCAGCTACCAGTTCCCAGCTTGCAGTTTGGAGTTTCTGCGGGAACCTGGGGGCCTGTGTGGGTGCACAGGGTTGGGCCTCCCCCCCTCACAGAGGCTTCAAGCTGCTGTTTCCCCAGTGGCCCAGCAGCACCGTTTTAGGCCCTCTCGCTGCCCTGGCTGGTGCACTTCCCTGCTCCCCTGCTCCTGCTACCCGCAGGACTCTTCTCCTCTGCCTCTGGCCCAGTGAGGAGCTTCCTCTCCCTGTTGCCAGAGCCAGGCTCTCACACAGTCCCTCCCCTGCAGGAGTTCAATTCCTTATTCCCTCCAGCATTTGCTTTTGCTGCCCACACTTCACTGTTCAGATTTCTAGTCTCCAGGGTGCCTGGAGCTGCTTCAGTTAAACACGCCCCTCTGGGTAGAGCTGCCACTTGCCAGCCAGTTGGTCCGGAACTGCCTCACCTGCTCTCCTGCAGGTCTCTGCTGCCTCTGGGCTGTGCTCCCCTGAGTCCAGATGCTGACCACTTCAATTTTTAGGGACCTGAAGATGTCTCGCACTCCCTATCCTGTCCTCTAGCTGCTCTGGTACTCGAGAACACCATCAGCACTGCTCTCTACTCTGTTGCCATTTTTTGAGCCCTAGTCATTATCTTTATACCTGTCTTCAGGAAGTTTCCACTTTACCAGCCCTCATTATTTGTGTTCCTGCAGAAAATAAGAAGTTACATAATCCCTCTAATGCAGAGAGTGGGAACGAATGAGACTAGGGCCTGCTGCCACTTTTCACCATTTCCACTGAGGGAGAAATGCTTTCCTAGGTGGGAATAGGCTCCATGGAAACACCAGCTTTCAACTTTCTTTCTTTGAGGAGGTGCAAACATTTTGTTAACCTTTCATGTCACCTCAATTTTGTTTCTGAGTTGGAGATTACTCTATCAACTATATAGTGAGTTTGCTAATAGCCAGTGGTTTTTCATGCCTCTGATATTTTCAAAGAATTTCCACTTACTTACAGGAGTGAAGTGACCTTAACTTGCAGAGGTTTTAACATCTATTCTCACTCATGCCTTCTCTACAACCCTCTCTTCTATATTGTCACAACTGTACTTAGAATTCCATACTACACTTTCTTTTATACCAGTACTCCAGTTATTTGAAATTCTCTTTCAGACTAAGGCTGTAAAATAAAGTACAGTGTCATTACAGCGGGTCCTTAAATGGAGCACTTCAGAATCATAAATCAATTTTAAGGCTGCCTGGTAATTTTCTAATTTATTTTTTTTTTTAACTTAGAAAATAGGAAAAAATGATGAGGGAGTTTAGAAATGTGTGTATATGTTGGACACTATCATTTAAAAAATTAATTATTGTTGTAGTATTACGTTTATCCCCTTTTTTTCTCCCATTGCTCTCCCCTGCCCCATCCTCCCATCTACTACCCCACGGTCAACCCCTACATATTGTCCATATTCATGGGTCATTTATACTAGTTCATTGTCTAAACGCTTCCTCTTGTTTGCCCCTTTCTCCCCCTTCCCCCTTCTGCCTCCCCTCTGGTTACCGTCAATCTGTTCCTTGTTTCCATGCCTGTGGTTCTATTTAGCTTGTTTGTTTGTTTTGTTCATTATGGACACTATCTTCTATGGACTACATGCTTCTGTGACAATCTGATGGAATCCGTGACTCCTTCCTCAGAAATACATACATATGCAGCAATATACATACATTTGCATAAAATTCCAGGGGTTTCACAGATGGTTTTAAGTCTATGAACTTCAGGCCAAGAAAATATCAAAATAGAATACCCTTGGAAATGCAGAGTAAATGTCAAATAACATTATACACATGAGTCCATTTAGCAAAGATTTTATTTTAAACAAAAATAGTCAATATATATTTTATTGAAGCAACAACTATCAACCATTTATTTATTGCAGTCATATTTCTAAGCAAGCCTTCAAAGATCACTTTTATTGATTATGCACCATTAAATACAATTGTGCCATTTAAAATTTCTGTATATCTACGGCCAGTTGCCAGTGTTGCACAGAATCGCACATAGTAACATGGCCAGCTCTATTAATAAGTGTATCAACAGCTTTCCTACTGGTTCATCTCACTGAACTACCCTGTTGCTTTTCCTGGATTATCTCCCCATCATCCCTGTCTTTAATTGAGTGGAAAAAGCCTTCTTTGTGCTTTTTATAAACATTAGGAGGTCTATAAACTTGTGTATGTATAATTAGACAATTTATTGAAATTTTGTTCTTACATATTTTTTTGTCCACATTCTAAGAGATGGTATTCTGACCTTCTATGCTTTAGGGGGTTTGGCTGCAAGGCAGATAGTGGAAGTTGTTTTCAGAGTGTTTTTTTTTTTTTTTTTTTCCTTTTCCCATGGGTTTGGTATTGTGAAAGCTGAAACAAAGGAATTATATAGCAGGCAGAGGAGGAGGGGAGGGGGGGTAGAGAGAGAGAGAGAGAGAGAGAGAGAGAGAGAGAGAGGGAGAGAGAATGAATGTGAGAGTGTTTTGGGGAAAGAAAAAGGAGAGGGTGGGAAAAGGCACTTGCTTACTCCACAGAGATGACCAAACTGGGTCCTCCATCTTGAGGGCTTTTATCTGAGGTCTCAGGGAGGACCTCAGGAGAATATTTATCACCTTTTCCAGGAGTGGCTCCTTAGGGTCGTGGTCTCCACTATTGGTTGGCACCCGAGCAGGGCATCATTAGTCATCGAATCTGGTCCTGATGTCAGCCATGGAGTTGATTGGCCAGATTTTGCTGCTTTTCTGGGCCTGGAGCTGAAACACAGCTGAGGCCTAAATGTCATCTCCAGGGGGTAATGTGTAAGTGCTCATAGTTTTGCCTGTTGCTAGGCACCTAGGGATCTCTGCCCTGGTGACCCTCTGCACCTGATTCATCATTTCTGTTCTGCTCATGCCTAACTACCAACTATATGGCTATTATCCCTATTTTATTGACTTTATAGAAACTGAGGCACAAAGCAGATAACATTGTGAGGAAGGTGGTTAGCCTGAACTCAAATCTAAATATTCTGACTCTAGAGCACTCACTTTTAAAGGCTACATCACACTCCCTGTATTCAGGGTTCATATCTTGTTTTACTGAAAGAATTTCTTTTTTGTGCACTCCTCTCAAAACATTCTGCCAGGTATTCTTCAATATAATAAATCAAGCTACAAGGATTTGCAGGTTACTTCTCTTTCTCCCCTTTTCCACACATGTTGTTAAGCACCTACCATGGATTTACATAATAAGAAGTCATGTTTTTAAAGTCTCAAAGAAATGATAATCTAGTTGAAGAAACTTCTGTTAAGCTCTATGAAATCATTAGAGGGCAATAGAATCTCAAATATATAGTTATACTAAATTATCTGCATGAGTTGGAGAAGAAGAGGTCAGTAGCATGAACTAAGGAAGCAGGGCATGCTTCTCAGATAGGGGTCTTGAAGGATAGGTGGAAATTGGACAGGAGAAGAGAGAGAAGGGATATGCAGAAATTAAGTTGAATCTGTGATTAACAAATGAATAATTAAAGAAGTTTTGCTGAGAATACATAACATAGTTAACTGTCTTAGCATGTAGATGCACTTATGAGAGCTATTTCTTTGAAACATCTTTTTACTCTATCTTAAAATAACAACAAGGCCTATGGATCTAAACTATGGATATAGAAATGGTAGAACTAGAGCTCAGGATGACCTATTTTTATGGGAAAATATTATTCACAGGGAGTTAAAAGCTTTTGTGCTTTATAGAAGCTCTTAGGGTTGAAGCAAATCTCTTGCTCATTTATAGCCTAATTCATTTATGCATTGCTGGGAGATTTTGCAAATGTAACCTAATTTCTGCCCTGCCCTGAACTTTGAGAATACCCCAGGCTGTATTTGTTCATAAAGGTGAATTTCTTCTTGAAGAGCAATTTGGTGTAATTTTTGTTTCCCATGAAGCCTGTTACTTACTATGCGTGCACAATTTGCAGGCATCCAGGGCTGTTTTCACCTTGGTAATGAGAAAACTGTGTAGTCATCTGTGCTTCTCTTACTGCCTGATTCCCAATCACAGTCACGTCTTTGGAAGAAAAAACTGCCACAGTGGGAAGCAAAATTTCTTTTTTGGTTTTCCACCAAGATCTGCCACCATTTACCACTTAATTCAATTATCTCTGGTGATCCAAGTGTATTTACTGAATCACTAGCCAGGATCCAGTAAGCCACCTCTTTCAATGTTCTATTTTATTGAGTTTAGAATGGCATGGAGTTCTTGGAAACTATAGGATCTGACTGTTTTATTGCATAGGTGGGGCTTCAAAGTCTGGGAGAGTTGAGGCTTCCCCTCTTGCCCACAGTTAGCAATGACAGAGATGAAGACCTAGCTCTCTAGGTCTTCTAGCCCAGTCTTACCTAGGTCTCCTAGAAAGATTGTGCCCTAAAAACTGGAGATGGATTGATTAATTGGTTATTGAAGAATTCCACAGAAGAGGTAAAACAGAGGAAACAGATTAGGTAACCAGGAGTTTTCTTTGTTTGATCCTTGCACAAATCAAGCCTTTTTTCCTTCTGATTGCTTCTCTGTGGAGTCACAGGACTAGGTGGTTAGGGAAAAAGATAGTTTTATTTAAAATGATATATTAATCAACAAACATCTACTGAACATGGTTTCTGTTCCCAGTCCTCTGCCATGTGCTATGAGTCACGCATAAGGTCAAGCCATGGTACTATCTCAAGAAGATGGTACAGTCTCTTTCAAGGAAACACAACCAAGCAACAGGGTAAAAGAGTATGTGTAATGAAGGGATCCGTTCCTTCAGAGGTGGAAGAAAAGTAAGTGTGGGGGAAGTTGGGGGAACCTTCATGGAAGAGATGGAACTTGAGTGATATCTACTTGATAAGCATTTAAAACATTACTAGGGTGCCCTATCCTCCTTCGTCTTCTCTCTCCAAACTTTGACATCTCCATGTCTACATACATCCACATGTGTTTATGATTTCCCAGAGTAGTTCTGGTTTCAACTAAATTTTATTTCATTAAATCATGTAATTTATTGTCACCCTAAATGTGACTTAATTTTTAATATGACTTAAGACTTTCCATATAGTACATTCCAAAGAAAAAAAATGCTTTGTCAGAACAAATGGGACATTGTCTGTTGTTTAAAGAATATGGTTGCAAGTCCTCATTATTTGCATTTGTATTTTTAGATTCTAATAGTTTACATTTTTTGTAGTTGCAGTGTGATTTCTCAAACATTATTTTATTTGATTATAAAAGTAAGCTACAAGGAAGATAAAATTATTTGTGTTTTAGAGATGGGGAGACAGATTCAATGAGGTAGTGCGTTGCTCACATTGACATAACTGAGTTGAAACAACAGGTGTGAACACAGACTCTTTGAGTTTCAACCTAGGGCTCTTTTCCTTTTCTTCAACTTACTTGGTTAATCATTTTAATTGATATTTTATTCTGTGGTTTGTACTCTCTTTCCTTGAAGAATACTGTAAAGGTAAAACCAGCTAATGTAGTACTCTCTTCATAGTACTATTCAAAGTAGATTTTCCAAAGTCTAGAGATGTCAATGGAACTTGCAGAATCATGAGTGATTAATTTTAGCTCTGATTTTTCATTGGCTTTTTTCTACCATGAACTGATCCTTTGTAAATTTATTTTCAGTACTACTGATTCCAAGTATATATTCTGATAGTAAATTTTCCAATTATTTCCCATTTCAATGTTTTTAATTCAGGCTCCTAAGAAATTGAAAAACTACACATCACTTTTTGTATTCTTGGCAGATGGTGGAATATTTTTATAGTTTTCAAAAAAGTCATGAATGCTACCTTTGTAATAACATCACCGAGGAAATGTGCATTTTCCATGTTCACTATCATGTAACCTCTGAAGGCAATTTTTTCCTTGTGACAAAGTCATAGAACAGATTTCTTGCTTATTGTTTAATGTCAGTGGAGCTCCATAATTCATTTTTTTAAATATAGCATCCTAAACTAGGCACTGTTTGTGTGTGTGGACTGAGAGCTAGAAGAGGAATTGAAAAACATAGTTACTATTCTTGAAGCATGACCAATCTAGTTGGAGGAGACAGCATATACCTTTTTGCAAGTGGTATAACAATCCATAGTCATTGTTCTGTTTACTTAGAATTTATCCATTTTTTTTCAAAATATAATGAGTAAGACTCTTTTGTGCAACAAAAAGGCATAAATAATTTTTTTCTTTTGGACCTTTTGGTGCCTTTATTCTGACTGGAAAGATTTCTCATTCACTTTACAAATAATTATAATATTAGGCAATAAAAAATGGGTGACTTAGAAAAATACTCAAATGAGGGGAAAGTATTTGTGACATCTAATCATGAAAGCCTTGGAGGAGTTAAGATTCATAATGTATCGTGAAGAATGGCTAGGATCTTTGATAAATGGCTTTGGGGGGAAAATGCTGGTATATAGAAAACTCTGAATGAGTGAATGGGTTGTGGGGGCTTAGTAAGATGACTGGCACATATTCTTTGTGCTTACATTTTAGACCCAAATGATTCTTGAAGCCCAGTACAGAAGAGCTTGTTGAAGAAATGTACTCAATAATGCAGGCTGGGGTTAAATAGCTTGTTCAGGGCTTGACACAGAATAGCTGCTTAATAGCTGTTAGTAAAGGAAAATACAATATTCCATATTTAAGTTTCAGCAGTTCTAGTTCAACCAAGGACAAAACCTAAGCACCGTATGTCAATATTTAAGAATGAAACAACACAGCCAAAAGAGGACTTGAAAATACAGTCAGGGTTCTTGAAGACTGTAGTCCAGTAAAAGGGACACAACATACCCTTTGGCAAGAGGCATTACAATCAATGATCACTATTTACTTAGGTAAATTTCAATTGGTCCTGCAAAATGTAGTGAGTAAGTTTCTTCTATGTGACAAAGAGCTATAAATATGCTGAGTACTTATAGAAGCTCAACGTATAATAATTATATCTGAATTTAAATCTCCTCAATGTTCCAGCCATTCCACGTTAGCCTGTTTTGAAAAAGAGTGTTTCAGTCCCCTCTTTTGGGCTGGTGTACTTGCAAGTCCCAGTACTTGTCTTATTTAGACTGTTATGCAATTCCTCTACCTGGAATGCTAATCAATACTTCTATTTTGCTTTAGAGTTCACAAAATCCTGTCAGCATTCACGACTTACCTTGCCACTCAGCTGACAATTTTCTACCATCTGGTGATACCTCTTCTATATTTCCTTGATTTTATTTTTCAATTTTTTTTCTTGTTATTGGCTTTTCACATGCTATCTTCTGTTCACAACCTGAGAAACTAGCTTTCCTTGAAGTCAGGGTTACTCACTACTTAAAAGAAACCAATCTCAGGTGCCCAACTCAGGAGAAGTTTTCTAGAACTTTCAGAAATTTTCTCTAATGTTACAATTTATATTAAAAGCCCCTGTCATACCAGATGGCAGTGACTTATTCTCAGTTAGCCTGGGGCTTCTCCTGTGTCTAAATCTAGAGGAGATCAAGGGTCCTTGCTGGCATTTTCCCATACTAGCATCTTCTGAGATATCTCCTGTCCTACCTGGTCTGAAGTTTGTCAATTCACTTAAGTTCTTTTTGCTTCTTTTTCATACCCTTCTAAAAATTATTGATTGAATATAGAGAGGGAGAGAGGAAGAAAAAGAAGAAGAAGAAGCGAGTGAGCGAGAGAGAACCACAGATTTATTGTTTAATTAATTTATTTATACATTCATTGGTTGCTTCTTGTATGTGCCCTGACCTGGGATCCACCTGCAACCTTGGCATGTTGGGATGATGCTCTAACCAACTGAGCTACCCAGCCAGGGCCATACTTTTAAGACCCCTCAAATCTGACCTTCAATGGAACATGGGATCCAAGCTGCTGTGTCTCATCATGCTGGGTTTTAGGAAACTCAGTGAAACTCTAAGCCACATCTTCCCAGACTCAGCATGTAGTCACCAGGATCTGGTAAGCTGCTGACCTCCAAAAGCATATAGAGAAGGGGCACAGACCCTTTCTGTTGTGGATCCTCTAAATCAGTGATTTTCCATCTTCTTCATCTCATGGCAGATATAAACTAATTACTAAAATTCTGCAGCACACCAAAAATACATTTTCTACTGATTAACAAAATATAGGTATAATTTCAATTCATTCACAATAGACCATATTGTTGTGTTGGCTGTTGTTTTTTTCACTTGACAATCTAAGGGAAAAGAGGTCAGTGACCCTGACTAAATAGTCAGGTATTGCTTGTTTTAAAACCCTTGCAGCCTATGGGTTGAAAATTGCTGGTCTAAACCTGTGTGTGTTTCTATCATGCTTCCAGCTCCCAGGGTGGTAACCATGGATTATTAACCCCCTTTCTCAGGGACTCATAGTCTTTGTTTTAGTCTCTCTTCTTTTCCTACCCAGAAACTCTTTAGTTGGTGAGAATCTAAGGCCTTCTCAGATTTATCATGTATCTGACTTAGAAATCTAATTATTTATGTTCTAAGGTATGTTTATTTACATATAAGGGCTAGGCTTTGGAATTGTAAAGCACCAACTTCACTATTTTCCCTTCACTTTCTGTGGGCATTAATTTTGGACATTAATTCTGATTGCCTCAATTGGGGGAAGAATACAGGGTGTACTTTGAAATAGAGATTTTTAAAAAGTCTTGGTCAGTATATCAAAATATTATGTTGCTCATTTATCTTCTTCCTCTCTCTTCCAGTAAGCACTGGGCTGGTTATTAGGCAGGAATCTGTACCTAAGGTAATTTGGTGTCATACTCTAGAAAACTTTAGCAAGCTAATCTCGTGTATGAGATTCACAGCAGTGATTTTCAAATGCAGATGATTTTTTAGAAATCACCCCCTGGGAGATGCTAACTCAGATTCATGGAGAGAAGCTAGAGATACACATTGAAGAATTTGTTTTTAAAATAATCTTTCGAGGTCTAGATCAGTGATTCTCAAAGTTTGGTGTGTGTCAGAATCATCTGAATGGTTTGTGGAAACAGATTACTGGGCCTCACACCAGTGTTTAGCTGAGATTGTTGGATTTTGTATTTCTGACAAGTTTTCAAGGGATACTGCTGTTGTTGCTTATCTGGGTACCCCACTTTGAGAATTGCTGTCCTTAGTGAATGGTTCACACATGGTTAACATTTAAAAATCTCAGTATTGAGACTACACTACATACCAAATCCATCACAATTTCTCTAGGGGCGGGATCCAGGCATCAGTCATGTTCTAAACTTCCCAAGAGATTCCAGTGTGCTGACAAGTAGAGCACCAGCCCTCTAATCCTTTGATTCTCAAACATCAATGTGTGCTCAGATTACCTGGGCATGTAGTTCAAATGCAGAAGGGCCAGGAGACGAGGTCTGGCTGCCCCTGAACTTATCCAAGGCTTTGCACCTTCACATGGCACAGTTTACTCTTGTTTTCACTGTTATGCTCCTATATCTGAATGATAAGGTACTTTCTCTTCTTGGCTTTGACAATTTGGGGAATTACAAAGCTCAGGAGAAGGTAAGATAAGATGCCTGCAATTGCATTTTAGAAAAATGATGTGTAATATCCACTTTACAACATCTACAGTGTAAATGAGGTCTTTTTGGTTGTTTCCAAGGGTCATGCCCACTGATAACTTTAATACAATGCATACTTCTACCCATCTTTCATTATGTCACCAAATTTAAAGAATATTTTGTTTTTATCTATTAAATCCAGTGTTAGATGTGAGCATATTTTATATATCTTATTAAATGGCAACAGTTATATCTGAAGTTTGTTAATTTACAGATTCACTACCAGAACAAAACTAAAGGGGGATGGGAAGAAAATAAGTCTTTTGTTTTTATTATACTCTGAGAACTGATTATGGGCATAAAAAATCAAACAACTCATGCATTCTCCAGAGCTTATTGCATTATCAAATAATACACCTGCCTCTCTGAAAAATAGGACTCAGTAGAACAGTTAATAAAAGTTTGAGAAGTATTTGGTACAGAAATGCAACAATATAAAGAATCTAAATGCAGACTACAGTGATTTTTTTTTTTTTTCATTGTAGGATCAGCCTTGGAATTTTAACAGGAAATGAAGGTGATAGGTTTTTTTTCCTCATCAGAACAGGGAGATGGTGGGTCATGTTTCACATGGAATTTTTAGGGGAATCTAAGGTCTTAGGAGGTGGACATTTTTGCAAACAAAAGTATCCCCCCCCCCCAATCACATTCATGGACTTTTCATTTTTACAAAGCACTTCCATATACATGATCTCTGAATTGTCACAAAAACCATGCATGTTAGGCTGTATAGGTACCATCTCCATTGGGCTAGTGGAGACATGAGATGCAGGGACATCAAAGGATGTACCCAGGCTCATGGGCCATTGTGGGTGAAGCTGGCTCCAGATCCATCTCCATAACATCTGAAAAAAAAATACATCTGTGATGAACTTAAAGGTGCATGTGATATTGTGTTTTATAAAATGGTACATCCCAGAATTCTTAACCTATAACTGACAACAGAAGATTGTTGTCATAGTCACGTTGCCAGCAAGAAGTGTTTGTCTCCACTGCCCAGGATTCTGTCACCCACTCAGCTGTAGAGGTGCTGGAGTTCCGAAGAGCTCCTCTCTCTTTTGATGACTCTTTTCAGAGTTTTCTCTTCACTTCTTTTCTGTTGTTACTAAATTCTAATTTTCTGACTGAAATAATTTGTACTTATTACTAGCTTGTTTCTTGTTTTATTTTCTTGGAATTTGAGAAGTTATTGGTCCTGCTGCATCAACTATGAAGCATCAGTCATAGTTGAAGCAGCAGGAATAGTAACTCTGAAAATAAGGCCACCTCCAGACCTAATAGGTATTGGAGCCCACAGGTGCAAAGTTGCTTGAGCTGCCCTGTTGCTGTAATCCACAGCACAACTGCTTGAAGTGATCACTGTTGTTTGTACCCACTTCACAGATGTATATCAGAGTTCCCCTGGGAAGGTGTTGGATCATGGAGCCCCGTGCAGGCCAGGCCAAGCCTGTAAAACCTGACCCGAAAGCCGGGAAAGCTGACTACATACAGGCCTCAATGTGGTAGCCTGGGGAACCCGGTGGTATCTGGCCTTGAGAACATTCCACAAGTCCTTTGAAACCTGCCCTGTGACCTAAACTTTCTAGGCTTAATTATCACACCTGCAGCAGATGTTAAAACCTTCACCTACATGTAATCTTACCCTCCCTAATATTGTATGGGCCACCTGGAGTTCTTGGTGTCACCTTATCTAAACTTAACAACTCCCTTTCTTTTGAATATCCTTCTATGGTAATGATTTATGGTGTGTACCTGCATCCCCAACCTTGTGTAATCAATAAAAGCCTTTGGAGGTGGGAATTGAAGCATTTGTCTATCAGATACTTGCCAGTCTTCTCTCCCTTAGCACAAGCTGCCTGGGAAGCATTCATTTCATCCACAGGACCGAGGGATCTCTGTGGGTCAGGGGTCCCCCACAAATGTGGAACCAAGGGCTGGAACAGGTCAAATGACTTATTAAGGATGCATAGCAGATTAATGGCTGGGATTCACTTCTGGGTTTCTATCTACAGATTTAGTGCTCTTTCCTTTTCCCGGTTTTGTTTGCTTGCTTTTGATTTTAAACTCTTGTTTCATTTTTAACTTAAAAAAATTTAAACAGAGCTAATTTTGAGCTCATTATTTTAGAATTTCTTTCCTGCTGATTAAAAAAAATATTTTATTTATTATTTTTAGAGAGAGGGGAAGGGAGAGAGTGAGAGAGACATCAACATATGGTTGCCATTCACCTGACTCCAGCTATAGACCTGGCTGGAGACCTGGCTTGCAACTTGGTTATGTGTGCCTTAGCTGGGAATCAAACCAGTGACCTTTGGGTTCACAGGCCAGTGCCTTATCCACTGTGCCACCAGCCAGAGTTTTTTGTTTTGTTTTGTTCTTATCATGTGGCCCATACAGGAAAAGTTTTGTGACATAAAAATGGCAATTGCCACATTAGTCACTAAAGGAAAAATAACAAAATTATCATTTGAGATTTTTTTCACATGCATGGAAATGCCAACTATATCTTATGAAAATGAGGTCTCTGTGCAGATATGTGTTTGGAACCTTCCTAAAGGGCAGGCTTGAGAGGGGTGCTCCTGCAGGAGCGCTACCACCAGCATTCTACTCTGACTGGACAAGCAAGTTGCTGTGGTGTTTTGTGCTATTTAAGCACTCAATTTAAGTCTCAAACACATTCTCCTTCTGATAATTTTAGCATTAATCTGGAATTCAATGGGACTTAGATGACACCTAACTCATAGATTTTGATCTTTTACACAAATGTTGTATGGTAGAAAGAGCACTGGCTTGGAAATTGGGAGGTATGAAATCTTGTTCACCTTCTGAAGTGCGGTGATTTTTAACAAGCTACTTACCTGCCTCAGGATTTATTTTTTGTGAAGCCACTTTCTCCATTAGCAAGTAGTGGTTTGAGGATTGCAGCTGCCTTTGTCTGTCCTGTGAGCCCAGAAAAGATGCAGGGACCTGAAACATGGGTCCTCTGGATGAGTGGAAGGTCAGTAAGTTCTAGAAAGAAGTATCAGGTGGAAGAGAACAGAGCCAACATAAATAATTCAGAAATAGCCTGCCTGTTATGAAAGTTGAGAGAAAGGGATGAAGACTAAGAGGGAGAGAGAGAAAGAGAAAGATCATATGGAAACATACAACTGGAGGCATTCAAGGGAAGTTAGCATTAGAATTTTTCCCTGAGTTGAGGTGGAAGTAGTTTTGATAGAGTTTATGGCATTCTCATTGCCATCAGCATGGTGATGAGCTCTTTAAAAGACATGGGGTTGGCATTTTCTTCATTTGTAAAACAAGGTACTACTCAGCCACTGCATTCGCAGATACTAAAAAGTCTAACAGTACCAAGTGTTGGTGACACTTGGAGGAGGAGTAACTCCCATAAATTTATTGCTGGTAGAAGAGTAAGTTAGTACAATTGTTGATATTATTTAATAAAGTTCAAAATGTGCACACCATGAATAACTTCATTCCTAGAGAAACTCCTGCAAATGAGCACAAGGCTAGATGTGTAAGAATGTTTATAGCAGCAGAATGTTCTTAATAGCATAAATTGAAAAAGAAAGGTCTCTTATTAGTAGAATGAACAAATAAAGTGATAAAGTGTGCTTAGTTTTAGGATGGATTACTCCATAGAGTTATGAAAATGGATGAACTATAGCTATGACAAAACATCAGGGATCTCATAATGTTGAGCAGAAAGTAAGGTACTTCCTATATTGAGAGTTTGGGGGAAACCGGCAAAATTAAACCATAATTCTTAGAAATACAAAGCATACAAAAGCAGTAAAGCATAAATAAAAACCAGGAAATAATTGTTATAAAAGCTAAGAGGACGGATTGATTTTGATCAAGGAAGGGACATGCCGGATAGCGCCTGGGAGCTGGTCCTGCATCTGTTTTGTGGTTATCTAGGTATGCACTTTTTATGCTCATAGTTCACAAGTCCTGTGTATGTGTTTTATGGCCTCTTCTTCATGCTTTGCAGGATAACTTGCCTAAAAGAGAGACTGCCTTTATGTGTATTTATATGTATGTCTTCATTGAATAATGGGAGATCTTTCAGGTCTCAGGATCAATATTCCACATACCTACAATTTTTTTACAACATGGAAGAAGGAGATACAGAACATGTTGGAGACTGGTTGAAAACACACGGACCCAAAACAATCTGTGGAAGGATTTTTTTTTTTTTAATATCAACATTTCCACTCTTCCTTTGTTGCCATTTTTCCCCCTGAAGTAAAAAGAAGATAGAAAACCCTAGATACTGTTAAACTTTGATTAGTATTATATTACTAGATTACTAGAGTGTTAGTATTTTAGACTTACAAGTAGATAACCAAAAATGTATTGTTTGTATTGGATACTTCTGAAAGTAAAAGGTGGTATAAGGAGTAATTATCTTGGGCTGAGACATAATCCGGAACTGTCTATAGCCAACAGGATTATGCAATTACCCTCTAGAGTAATGGAGGGTAATTCCTCCATTCCTCCACAGGTAAAATCACCTGTGGAGATTTTATTGTCTTAGCCCAAATGAGGGTAAGTCCTTTTTTTTTTTAAATTTAATTTTATTGTTGTATTACATCCATCCCCTTTTCACTCCCCTTTGTCCCCTTTCCCACCCATCCACTCCCGCTCAGAGTCAATCCCATTTGTTGTCCATGTTCATGGGGGAAAGTTTTTTTTTTTTTTTTATTTAATTTGATTGTTGTATTGCATCCATCCCCTTTTTGCTCCCCTCTGTCCCCTTCCCCACCCATCCACTCCCTCTCAAAGTCAATCCCATTTGTTGTCCATGTTCATGGGGGAAAGTTCTTTTTAATCAAACAAGAAGTATAATTTTTCCCAAAGAATATAGAAGAAAGCTCCTGAAGGAAACTTCTGAATTTTTCTCACCAATCCCAGAATTATCAGTTCTGATACTTATCATGGCAATTGTTCCTAGACATTTCTTTTCCTGTGTTATTCTCCTAGAGCTATATAACAAATTGCAGTAGAGCCTTGAACAACACAGGTTTCGGTTGCACAGGTTCACCTATACACTGTGTACATAGCTGTATTTCTGATCTGTGGTTGGGAATCTTTGCCTGTGAAGGGCCGACTTAAGTTGTATGAGTTTCAACAATGTAAGGTCAGCACCACTAATCCCCTAGTTGTTCAAAGGTCAATTGTACTGTGGCTCTCCCTTTTCCATGGTTTCAGTTTCTACAATTTTAGTTACCTGAGGTAAACTGTGGTCTGAAAATATTAAATGGAAAATTCTGGAAATAATTCATACATTTGGAATTGTATGCTGTTTTAAGTAGTGTGATGAAATCTCATTTTATCCACCCAGAACGTGAATCATCCCTTTGTCCAGCATCACCCCACTGTATATGCTCCCTGCCCATTAGTCACTTTGTAGCCATTTGGGTTATTAAAGCACCAGCTGTGGTATGGGAGTGCTAGACTTCAAGTTAATTGTGGCCCCCAAGTGCAAGAGTAGTGATGCTGGCAATTTGGATACACCAAGAAAGAACTATAAAATGCTGGCTATGTGTGCTCAGAAGGTCAGAGGCAGTGTAATGCTAAGTCATAATGCCTACATTATTTACCTCACTTTATCTCATCACATAGGCATTTTGTCATCTTACATCATCATAAGAAAGGTGAATACAGTACAGTAAGGTATTTTGAGGGAGTGACCACATTCTCATAATTTTTATTACAGTATAGTGGAGTAATTGTTCTATTTTATTATACTTATTATGGCCAATCTCTTACTGTGGCTAATTTATAAATTAATCTTAGTCATAGGTATATATACATATGTAGGAAAAATTACAATATACTTATATGAGGTTTATTACCATTCATATTTGTAGGCATACATTTGGAACTTTGGAATGTATTACTGTGGATAAGGGGGTGAACACTGTACTACAAAGTAGATGGCTTAAAACAACAGAAATTTATTGTCTCATAGATCTGGAGGCAAGAAGTCAAAAATCAAGTTATTGTCAAGGTCTGCTATGTTTGAGGCCCTTAGGGAAAGATCTTTCCTTGCTTCTTCTAGCTTTAAGTAGCCCCAGGTATTCCTTGGCTTGTGGCTGCATCACTTCAGTCTCTGCCTCTGTCTTTACATGTGAGCATCCTTCTCTGTGTCTCTCTCTTCATGGAGTATTCTTTTCTTATTAGGACATCATCATATTATATTAGGGCCCATCCTAATGACCTCATCTTAATTTGATTACATCTGCAAAGGTGCTACTTCCAAATAGGGTCACATTCATAGATGTTGGGTATTAGAACTTCAACATATCTTTTTGTGGGGACATAATTCAACCTATAAGATTATCCTTCTTGAACAAAAACTTTTTTTTTTTTTTTTTTACTATTTTCTTTTTAACTCAGCTTAGATGGACTAGTATTACCAAAAGAACTTTAGTGAAATTTAAGTGGGAAAATAACAATATTATTTCCAAAGAACTATTTTCAGTAAAAGCAGAAAAGAGTTCTTTACGTCAAGGTAATTAGATTATCAAGCATAATGCCAGTGATGCTTACCACACTCTTCCCACCTATGCACTGTCGGTTTCACGGATGAGACCTGTGGGAGCCATCTTGTTTTTCTAAGACTAGAAGCACTTGTTCTTTGATATATCACCGTATTCACAGTCAAATCCCAGCTTCCCCAAACTGACTTCTTTTCTCTTTCAAACAGTCTTTTTCAACTAAGGAAATTCCACTGAATTCTACAGGAGGAATTTGTCTATGTTACCATTAATTGTCACACATAAGTCCAAAGTAGATAACTTTGCATTTCCTGACCAAGGTTATTAGCATGGTTTCTTTTGGAGAATCCTCAGATAATATACTCTATTTTTTCCTCTTCTGTCTTCCTTTGCTCTCACAGAGAAAAGTCTATATCATAGTACCACAGAATAGTAAACTCCATCTTATCTGATACAATTGGGACTGGTAGTTGTAGTTCAAAAAAGAGAAAAAAATTTATATATATATAGATATAGCTATACACACTATTTTATAGTAAATATGTGTGTATAAAAGCATGTTAATATAATAAAATACATAATTTTACTCTGTTTAGAAGAAGTAACCTAGTTTTTATATATACTATGATCTAATACTTAGAAAGTGTGGTAACATCAACATCAACACAGGTTGTTCACTATAAAAACTAATTCCTGTGTATTTTTATTTACTGTATAAACATTTTTTGTTGTTATATTGACCCCATATCTCTTACCTTCCTTCATCTTCCTCATCTTTAGATCCATTTGTTTCTGTCATATACACCATAATTTCTGTATCATAAATAATTTCATTTTCAAACATGTAATCTCCGTTAAGTATTTGTTTTAGCTTCTTTGGATATGTTACAAATCAGGCAGACTACTCTATAAATTCTCCCTGACAGTGCTGAATAGATATCATGCCTTTTTTTTTTAACATAAAAATTACCAATCATGCCCTGGCTGGTAGCACAGTGGATAAGGCGCCAGCCTGCGAACCCAAAGGTCACAGGTTTGATTCCCCAGCCAGGGTACATGACCAGGTTGCAAACCAGGTCTCCAGTCAGGTCTGTGGCTGGGGGCAGGTGAAACGCAACCATACATTGATGTCTTTCTCCCTCTCTGCCTCTCTCCCTTCCCCTCTTTCTAAAAATAATAAAATAAAATCTTTAAGAAAAAAAATTACCAATCACTTGCTATACAACTTTCAGTTCTTACATTTTTTTTGACATGTGTATACTCTTTTGATTATATAGCCAGCACTTGGTTGGAATTCCACTTCATCTTTATTGCATTTATTTATTATGTATGTAGTTATGTATGTATGTATTTAGTTATTTATATTTTATTGATTATTCTGTTACAGTTCCAATTTCTTTCCCTTTTTCTCCCCTCTGCCCAGTTATACTCCTGTCATCTAACAATCCCACCCCCTATAGTTCATGTCCATGGGTCATACATACAAATTCTTTGGCCTCACCCTTTTCTGTACTATTCTTGACAGTTCCCTGTTTATTTTGAGCCTACCAATTATGCTTCCTAATCCCACCATTTCTCCCTTTATCCCCTTTGACCCTCCCATCTGATAACCCTCTAAATGATCCCCATATCTATGATTCTGTTCCTCTTCTGGTTGTTTGCTTATTTTATTTTTGTTTTTATTTTTTAGATTCTATTGTTGATAGTTGTGAGTTTATTGTCATTTTAATGTTCGTAGTTTTGGTCTTCTTTTCACTTAAATAAATCCCTTTAACATTTCATATAATATGGGTTTGGTGATGATGAATTCCTTTAGTTTTGCATTGTCTGGGAAGCACTTTATCTACCCTTCCATTCTAAATGATAGCTTTGCTTGATAAAGTAATCTTGGTTGTAGGTCCTTGCTTTTTCATCACTTTGACTATTTCTTGCAAGCCCCTTCTTGAATGCAAAGTTTCTTTTGGGAAATCAGCTGAGAGTCTTATAAGAGTCCCTTTGTAGGCAATTCTGTTTTTTTGATTTTGTTTTAAGATTCTCTCTTTATCTTTAACCTTCGGCATTTTAATTATGATGTGTCTTGGTGTGGTCCTCTTTGGGTATAGCTTGTTTGGGACTCTCTGTGCTTCCTGGACTTGTATGTTCATTTCCATCACCAAATTTGGGAAGTTTTCCTCCATTATTTTTTCACATAAGTTTTCTTGCTCTTTCTCTTCTCCTTCTGGCACCCCTATGATTTGGATGTTGGCACATCTAAATTTTCCCAGAGGTTCTTAAGCCTCTCCTCATTTTTTTTCAATTTTTGTTTTCTCCTTCTGTGCTGGTTGACTGTTTATTTCTTCCTTTTGTTACAAAACATTGATTTGAACCCTGGTTTTCTTCCCTTCACCATTGGTTTCATGTGGATTTTCCTTCATTTCACTTAGCAAAGCCTTCAGTTCTTCCCTTCTGGGTTTACCATACTCAAGCATATCTGCCAAGTCTGTGAGCATCTTTATCACCAGTGTTTTGAACTCTACATCTGTCAGGTTAGCTATTACCTCATTGCTTAGTCCTCCCACTGGAACCTTGATCTTTTCCCTCTTTTTGGCCATACTTCTTTGTCTCTTCACTTTACAGCTTTCTGTGTTTGACTTTACATATTAGGTAGAGCTGTTACACCTGTTACATTGTTAGGGCCAGAGCCTTAGATACTCATCAGTGCAGAGGGCCTGTTTCACCAGGTTGTGGTGCTGTATGTGGGGGAGGGGCCCAAGAGGGAACAATGCTATCTGCTCAGCACTTACTTTTTTTCACTAAACAGATGGACTCTGCTGAAAGACGGGCAGTTTCCTCCATTGCCCCAACCCCCATCAGTCTTCACAGTCAGAAGCAATGCAGCTTTATTTTCCTCCCGTATTGAAACTGTGAGCTTCCCTGCCTGGTCTGTGGCTGAGATAGTTTCTCAGATTTCCTTCTCACTTCTGCAATGTGACTGTGCTTTCCACTGGTTGGCACCAGCCACTGTGCCACCACTGCCATTGGTTCTGCCACCTGAAGCTGCACCTATCTCTGTTGGTGCTGCCACCAAAGGTGCTGTTGCTGCTATATTCTGACCTCTCTGCACTGGCTCTGCCCCTCCTAGCTGTCTGGATGAGTATTTCTTCTTTATTTCTTTGTTGGACTTCTCCTCAGTTTGATTTTCTGGATTTTGATTTTGATTGTTTTTTTTTATAGTTTTGAGGTAAATATGTTCCTTCTTAGTTGTGCAGGGAGATGCAGAGTGTCTACCTATGCCTCCATCTTGGCTAGAAGTCCAATTGCTATCATCTTTATTGCATTTACAGTATTTATAATGCATCCTTCATTATTTATAATTTGGATTATAAAGTGGATCTAAGTTAATAATGTTGTGCCAATATAAATTTTCTGGTTTTGACGATGTACCATAATTATATACGTTATGTTTATTGCAGAGCTGAGTAAAGGGAACCTGGTAATATTCTACTATTGTTGCAACTTTTTATAACTTGAACTATTTCAAATAGAAATTAAGAAAGTCAATCTCAAGCTTTAAGATCTTTCAATAAAGTATTCTGAATTTTTTGTTTTACACCAAAAATTTTCCAGTTCTTATGATTATTTCAACAATAGTTTTAGAATCTTATCTTCATTTTACTGCAGAGATTTATTTAAGCATTTAACTTAGTTTTTAAGAAAAAATGTTTTTCTACTCACTAGTGTAAAGTGAAAATTAAAGGCTATAATTGTCATATACACACAACTGGTATAAATTGATTTATAAATAAGCAGAACTTAACATATAGGCAAGCATGGGCTTGAGTTCTCAGATATTCTTATAATGCTATGGCTTGATATAGGAATCCAGCTACACTTTTTCTAGAGCTAATAGAGTATAAATTTATCCCACAAAATAATTACATTCAAGACAGTTAAGAATGCATTTACTCTATAACAAGAGTGTAATCATTTGATAGCAATTCCCTCACACCCTTCCCACTAATGAGGAAATTAAGACCTCAAGAGTTACAGAGATTGTGTTAAGACAAGGCATCCTAGAGGCAGCACTGAGCTTAGAACAGAATTTTTCAGTCTCTGAGGCCATGAATATTCCCATCTGGTATCCTTTTGTTAACGTCCAGACTAAACAGTCTAGCAGGAAGTAGAATTCCAAAGAACTGAATTAGATTTGTAGGACAGGTGACAGCACTGATTTAGTTTGAGGAAATTTGTAAAATTAAAAATTTTTTGGCTGAGAGGCATCCTTTTTCTTGCTTGGTCTTGAAACCTATATTTGGGTTTGAAAGCTTAGATGCTATAAAGAACTACTCTCATTACACTAAAAAAGAATGTTAAGCAGTTTGGAAGCCCTTTGGGCTTCCACATCAGTTATTTTGGTGTCCTTCCATGGAACATGAAACTTCTCTTGCAGTGATGAATTGCATCTTTGGAGGTTTTACTCCCATTTTGTTTTAGTAAGATTTACATTGCTGCCTTCTTCAAGCTGTCAACTCCGAGAATTTTCAGAAAGAAGAGCAGTGGGGTTAGGGAGTGGGTGAAATCTTGGGGAAATGTATGAAAAAGTAACAGGAAATACTTGTGTTTGAAAAATAATATTTTGTTTTCCCTTCTAAAGAAATTTAATAAAATCCAATGTTTTGTTAAAGAATAACATACTAGGACATTTGACCAACATTTGTATATATAGATCTTGCTGTCTGCACTGACTTGTTTGTGTAAGGATTAAATATCATCCAAAAGTGAAAAATTCAGCAAATTTTCTAGATGTTCAGAGCATCTAGATGGAGATTAGAATATTCTCCCAAGGTTTTTTTGTTTGTTTGTTTTTGTTTTTTTTAATGTATGGTTGTCTTTTACCTGCCTCCAGCTAAGGACCTGGCTGGAGATCTGGCTTGCAACCCAGTTATGTGCCCTGGCTGGGAATTGAACCAGCGACCTTTGGGTTCGCAGGCTGGTGCCAATCCACTGAGTTACACCAGCCAGAGCTTTCTCCCAAGGTTTTAACCCTCCTGACTACATAAACTAACAAGTTACCTGGTAACATAATTTTAGAGAACTGTGGTTTAAGCACAATTCATAGGATTTCCACAGCAGGACTTCTAAAGCTTGACAATGTGAAGGTTCACTGGAAATCTTAGAGAAGAGAGTACAGTACCAAGCTTCTCAGTTATCTTTGGTCAGAGAACTTTCTGAAATTTCTGAACATCTCAGGATTAATATTGCAGAGACATTAGTTTTAGAAATGCTGATTGTAAAGCAACCTCAAGAGTAATGATTTGCCCTGCACCCCTCTCAGTCTCCTGACCTGACTCTTTTAAGATGCTGCTTCAAACTGACTTAGAGGGACAAAGACTTTGGAAACTATTTTAACTATTACTCCTTCAAGGTCATTCTCAGAAAAAGTGAAGCATTATTTCTCACCAGCCCAAATGCAACCACTACTCTTTAGCACTGGCTTTTTGCATGACTTGTGATTAATTAGATACTATACTTAATTGATGTGATGATTCACATTATTTTCTTTTAAAATAATTACCTTTTAAATGGTAGTATTTTCATACTCAGAGACTCACTCTCACCTTGAAACTTATTTTAAAGAGAATATTGTATGTACATTTTCCAGAAATGGAAAGGTAAGAAAAGCATGATCTAGGAGAACTGAGCCAGAATCTGAAAAACAAAATCCCTTTTCTGTTGAAGGGTAGCAACAAGATTAATGTTGACTACTAGGTATTTCTTTATAAAGTGATGGTGTGACAGAATGGGGGTGAGTCTGGAAATATGGTTTGTTAGGTTCTACTGTAACAAAGAATAATATAACAAGATTATGTCCCATTTGCTTTGCATTTGTCAGTTTTCACAATTTTAAAGGGTTACCTATAATTGTGATTTTTGACATTTTAAATCTCTTATGGTGCATGTGGAATAATGGGAATAATGAAAAGAGTGAAGTGTTTGGGGTGGTGTTGACACTCAATAAAATGTTTAGTGCTTGAAAAAACAATGCATTACAAAGAACCAGTAGTCCTACTCTTGTAGTTTAGAGGTCCCTTTCTTAAATTGGGGAAGTACATTTTCAAAACTGCTTGCTCCACAAGGGTAGCCTTGATACGTACTGAGAAAGGTGGTTTTAATTAAAGCTATGATGCTTCAGCATCTGAACTTTGTTTATTGCTTTGTAGATCTGATTTATGAAAAGCCGGGGATGAACAAATTCTTAAATGTGAAACTTGGGTCAAAGAATTAAAAGGGAAAGTAATTATAATATGTAACCAGGAGCTTATGCCTCTGTCTAGAATCAAATATAAACTTGCTTTCTGCCTATGAAAATAGCAAGGCTTTTGCTACATAATGCCAACATATCTGATTGTTAGCATCACACTAGAATGTCTGGATGTCTGGCTAAGGTTAAAACATTTCAAGCTAACTCAGTCCATACATATAAGGTAAAGAACCCAAAGAAGCCCTTATTCAGTATCATGGGTTGGCTTGTAGCTTTGTAGCAAAGCTTGTACATTTTTTAAAATCTCAAAACATGCCAAAACACTGGGGTTTACTAACTGCTTGCTTATTGCCTATATCTAGACACTATCTGAGTCTCAAGCAAAATGGTTATACATATAAATTACATAAAGCAAGCTGACCTTAGTTGTTATAGCCTTAGAAAAAGGTGTGTGTGTGTGTGTGTGTGTGTGTGTGTGCATGTGTGCATAGGATACATGATTCATTAAACTCAAGAGGCAGGATCCTTTCCAATGAAAGTGACTGGGTCCAGGCTTTTCACATGGTTCTTCTTGATTTCAATCACTCTAGTGTTAGGAGTAATATTTCTGTAGTGCTTTGAGATGTTCTGTTCTGCTTTGAAAAGCAATTTTTTTCTCTGTTTCCAAAATGCTCAAAAATTTATTCTTAAGACAAGAGACAAGAAGTGATGGGGAGGATGTAGAGAAAAGAGAACTATTATATAGTATTGGTATATATATATATTTGTTCAGCCACTATGGAAAACAACATAGGAATTCCTCAAAAAAATATTAAAAATAAAACTACCATATGATCCACCAATTCAATTTTGGGTATTTATTTAAAGGAAATGAAAACAGGATAGTGAAGAGATATCTGTGGTGCCATGTTCATTGCAGCTTCACCTACTATAGCCCACATATGAAAAATACCCGTGTCTATTAAAGATGAATGAATAAAGAAGATAATATACACATACAAAGGAATATTATTCATTCATGAGAAAATGACTGAGAAATCTTGCTGTTTGTGACAATATGGTTGGACCCTAAAGGCATTATGCTAAATGAAATAAGTCAGACAGAGAATGACTAATACTGCTTAGCATCAGTTATATGTGGAACCTAAGAAAAAAGTCAAACTCAGAAACAGATTAGAAAATTGATTCCCATGGGCTGGGAGGTAGGGTACAAATTTTCAGCTGTACGATAAATAAGTTCTGAGAATCTAATGTATAGCATGACAACTATAGTTAACACTGTTGCATAATTGAAGTGTACTAAGAGTAAACTTAAATGTTCTTACCTAACTAAATAAATAAAAAGTTAGGTGATGGATGTGTTAATTCTCTAGATGGGGGAATCCTTTCATAATGCACAGGGTGAGGCAAAAGTACATTTAGAGATGTTTGTATGGAAAATAATATAATAATTAATAAATAATAATATAAGAATAAACTTTGTTTTGCATACTCATAACTGTTAATCCCTTTTTGCCCAACCCTAAATATGTATACCAAATCATCTTGATATACACTTTAAATATCATAATTTTATTTGTTGGTTATATCTTAATAAAGCTAAAACTAAAAAGAAAGAATCTAAGGGATATTCTATTAACATGTTTTCTTTCCAGCTGTAGTCTAAGGTCTCCAGGGAAAAACTCCTGTCTTAATCAGCTTTGTGTATCCAGCAATAAGCATGCTGTATGTGCTCAGCAAACGTTTGTTATATGCATGAACAAATGGGTTTCTGGGTAGGTGGAAAAATGGCCAATCCAGCCTATGTGATGGCAACTGCTTTTCCCACTGACCTTTTACCATGGTGTATGCCAAACCACGTGATGTTTAGTTAGTCCATGGGGCACCTGCATCTGAATTATTTGGGGACTTTCTAAAAATGAATATTCTGTCTCAAACAGAATCTTTAAAATTGGGCCTCAGAACCATGCATTTTTAGCTTTAGTGAGTTCCTGGTGATCCTTAAACACACGGAGTTTGACAGCCATTCTTAGTGCTTACATAGCTCTACTTTCCTTCTCTATATAAAATATAGCACCTTAAGGTCACAAAGCTTTCATCAGTGAAACAGCTTTTAGTCAGCTATGTGAATGTTAAATTTCCTGCTTTGCTGTTGCTAGAGGAGGAGAGAGACTGATTGTACAGCTGTAACATCCTTCAACCAGGAGTCACAACCACCTGGGATCTGTGATTAAATCTTAGGGACAAATTTCTGGTTTCTTCTTCAATATAAAACATTATTACCAAGCAGTTAAAAGTGAAAATAATTTAAAAGTCCAGTGTTATTATTTTTTAATTAATGTATTTAATAATACAGATAGGCCTTTGATACTTACCAGTATGTGTCACTAGTATGCTTCTTTTTATCAAAGTATTACATATATGTTTTAAAAATAGCGCAGAAAGGCTAAATCTATCTCTTCTGTCTCTATACAGTGTCACTTTATAAAGAACATCCCTTTTAGGTCTGATGTTACCTTTATGTATTGGTTATGGTAAATTTATAAGTAATAGAAAACCCAACTAATGTGGCCTCCACAATTTAGGTATTATTATCTCACTTCAAAGAAAAACGAGATTGAACATAGGCTGTGCTAAGCCTCATTTAGCAGATAAACAAGTTAAAAAATAATTCCATCTCTTTCTAGTTTCCAATTTTGCTATGTTTAGTTAATTTTTATTTCCTGACTTTACTTGTTACCTTATGGATCTCTAGATGGCTGCTGCTTCTCTGTGATCATGGGTATGTTCCAGGAAGGAAGAAAAACAAAATCTTGCCTTACATATGAGACTTTTATTAGGAATCTTATTATTATTTTTTTTTTAGAAGAACTCCATGAGATTTCCTCTTCTATGTTGTTAGCTGGAACTGAGTCAAATGGTCTTCCTTACCTGGGACATCTTTACTACAAGGGGCGCTGATTATAAGCTGGCTTTTATACTTCAGGTGCAAAAAAGGGAGAGTTTTACTCCGGGTGGTAAAGCTACCCTAGCTACCCAATTTCACCCTGAATAGTTTATTCTGTTAGAGAGGAGTTCTCTTGTCCTTTTAATGGTAGTAGGTGTTTCTCATAGGAATATAACGTTAGGAGGGAAGCACAATGAGGGCAGTGTGTGTGTATGTGTGTGTGTTTACAGGCCTGCATGCACATACATACATACATATGCAGGGGGATAGAAAATGTGGATGACTATCACAGAATCAGTCAGGACTTCTTTCAGGTACTGTTTTTCACTCCTTTTTTCCATAGTCCTTGCAATGGTTTCTAGGACAAATTCAGCATCTGGAATTTCCATGAACTTTTTTGGGGGTAATTGGGCCTTTTCTTTTGGTTACAGCCTCTTTTTTTTCCCCCCTTTTTTTCTGGGCTTTTAGTTACATTCTATCCTTTCAAAGTTTTCCATTCTCTGTCCGCCTTTTCAAAAATTTGTTAACCTGTCTTGTTTGTGGATGGCATCCCTCCCATTCTGTTTGTGTTTGGTTTTCTATCACTTTTATTTCACTGGACCCTAAGAGAAAGTTTTTGTGCTAATTTCATTTGAACCTTTGTTGTTTTTGTACTCTTCCTGTGCATACTCACTCTTTCCTTTTCTCACAGAAACTTCTGGTTTTAAGCTCAAAGAAAAATGTTCTATTTCTTTCTGTAGCCTTGATTTTCTTAACTTTTGTTTTCACATCTCACCAACTGCAATGTGCTTATTTTATACCCCAACTAGAAATTTCCTTAGTGATCCATGTGGTCTACCAGATAAAGTCCAAACCATATAGCTAAACAGCTGAACTATGCTTATTCTTCCAGTCCTATTTGTTGTATTTCTTTCTATTGATTTTTGAGAGGGTGGATGGTAGGGAAATGGGGTGGGGACAATTTGTTATTCCACTTATTTATGCATTCATGGATTGATTTCTGTATGTGCCCTGATTGGAGATTGAACCCTTAATCTTGGCAATTCAACATGGTGCTCCAACCAACTGAGCTACCCAGCCAGGGCATTTCTTGTATTTTTTTAACACCCACTCTTCTCTCAAGGCAAACTAATTTGCTTGTCTTCTCCTAACATGTCTTGTTCTCACTCCTTGTGTTGTGTTCATTTGCCTGAAAAGGTGTTCCCATCGTTCCCTCCAATGTCTATTCCACCTCCCTGCCAGGTGACCCCATGTTCACCAAGGGCCTGTGGAGGTCTGTTTTCTTTGGCAAGGCTCCTATGTATTTACTCTACCTTATATGTATTTGCCATGCTTTAAAATATTGTTTGTTTCCTTCTAATTGTGAGCACATTGAGGGCTGGGGCAATGCCTTTGCTTTCTAATGTGCTTGCCACACAGCGTGTGCCTCAAATTGTTCACAGAATACATTAACAGCTGCGTGCAGATTTTCTCCCCAACCAGTTGCATCCCTGCTCAGGCTGAGACATTTCCTCAGAGAACAATATGCCTCAGCATTTTCATACCTCTGCCCTTGAGCTGCCTGAAACTCCACCAGCAGAAGCACATAACAACCTTGCCATTTGCCTTCATTACCTCCTGGTGATGCCTCTCCATCATTGCTGTCATTTCACTGGACTTGACCTTCATAGAAAAACCTAGGGTAACCCCCATAAATTTTTCACTCCTTTACTTAATCTATCTACACTGTTCACATTTACTTATTAAAGTAGAGAAAGAATAATGAGGTTTTCATGGGCCTTGGAGTCAGAGAAATGTTGAGCTTCATGATACCTTAGAAATTAACCAGAATAAACGTTTCATGCAGGGGTCAGGAGACTGCGTGACCATGGGAGTGCTCCTCAGGGTCAGGCAGTGGGTTGGTGATAGAACTAGAATCAGCACCGGGCTCTCCGGGTGCACAAGTTGGTGAGTGCTTGTTTTTGAGTAAGTGCATTCACACACACACACACATACACACACACAGGTGTGTGTATGCAGGTGCATGTGCATGCGGTTTTTCAGTTATAAAATGCCTTCGGATAAAATAGAAAATAAACAAGAGTTTAACCACTTAGTGCTAACATATTAAATTTATAAAGCTCTTGGGCATTTTTTGCCTTTTGGTGTTCCAACAGGGATTTTTAGAGGATCACTATCAGCATGTTTGTGGGTAAATTCTTAATTGCGTAAGATTGTCGCAAACATTGTACCCTTGGTCTCTTCACACTAAAATATTGGTTAATGCTTCCTGGATGTTGTGGCAACCCAGAAAAGGGCCTGCCTTTCCAGATACCCTGTATGAGTCAGGACTGCCCAGCAGAAGACTTTCCTGCTACTGAAATTTTTCCAAGGTCTAAGAAGGATAGAACACATCACACTTGAGTAAAAGACATCTGCAAACATACAAACTGAGTGAACCGTGTTAATGCTAAATGATAGGCAAGCAGCCAAATGGCTTCTGCAGTGCACTGCTCTGTTCACATTTTTGTAATGATTTGTCTTCTCAGTTGCCTGCTGGATTAAAAATGCCAATCATTTTTGTAGGGGTAGAAACCAAGGTGCAACTCTGGGTGGAGGTGGGAAGCCATAACTATTTAAACAGGGAGTTTGGTAGGAAGCTGGCTTACAGCCTGGGAAGTATCATTATTGTTCCAAGAACCTCAAAACTTCAGACAAAGCCTGGATTTTGTCCAGGGAATAACATAAAGGCTGTTTTTGTCCCGTCTAACTTACTTGAAAGGAAGGAACTAACACTGGTAGCCTGCTCCAGGGATGGATAGCTTGGTGAGGGGCTGAAGGGTGGGCAACATCACTATGGCATTGGGTGAGAGGACCTTGTGTGGAAGAGCTGCTTTTTCAAGAAGAAAGCAACAACAATATCAAAACACCAAAACAAAACTCTTCTTTATTTAGATGCATCCTGCATATCTACAACTGTCTCCCTGTCTATCCTCCTCTTTTCCAAGGCAAAATATAAAATATTTAACCACTCAAGGTCTACTTGTTAGGAGTATGTGTGTGTGTGTGTGTGTGTGTGTGTGTGTGTGTGAATATAGTAACCATAAAAGGTTGTTGTGAGAATGAGATGGAATAAAAAATGTGAAGTGTTTGACTCTTGCCACACAGCCTCCGGCCCAGGAAGAAAGATTGCCTGAGCTTGAACTTCAGCTTTGCTCTGCCATTTATTAAGCTCTGATCCTGGGCAAGTTCTTGAAACTTTTTGTGTTTTAGTTTCCCTATCTGTAAAGTGCAAACACTAATAATCCAGAGGGATGAAGTGAAGGTTAACTGAATAAATACTTATAAGGTTTTATGCTATTTATAAGGTGGTGACTAAATGAATTATTATTTATAGTGCACATACTAAGCACTGTATTAGTTTGTTAAATACATATGATAAAATAAATTTTAAAAACCTTCTCTTTAGCACAGTGGATAAGGTACCGGCCTGTGAACCCAAAGGTCGCAGATTCGATTCCCCAGCCAGGGCACATAACCAGGTTGCAAACCAGGTCTCCAGTCAGGCCTGTGGCTGGAGGCAGGTGAAAAGCAACCATACATTGATGTGTCTCTCTCCCTCTCTGCCTCTCTCCCTTCCCCTCTTTCTAAAAATAATGAAATAAAATCTTTAAAAATAATAAATAAATAAATAAATAAATAATAAAAAAAAAACCTTCTCTTCATTCACTTTATTTCATTACCTCTCCTTCCTGTTGCAACTATTTCCAACAAAAATTCCATGTTGGCTTCTGTTTGAATGCTAACTATGGTTATATATTGGAAGAATGATAAAGGGAAGAAACAAAGCAAAAAGAAAAAGGGTGGGTAAGGAAGAAAAGATTAGCCACTATGCCCTTACTCATGCCCTGTCTCAAGTACTCTGAAATGATGGAAGTGACTTAAAGATACAAAAGGCCTGTATCTATGGACTTTTAGATCAAAATGTAAGAGTAGAATGGGGCCTGCATGTATGGCCAGGAAGCCCATGGGCAAGAGTGGGACTGAATGATGCTGAGTTAGGGGAGACCTCCTGGCTGTTTGGGGAGGGTTTGGGGGAACATGGTCCTGTCTGTTTGTAAGGTATCCTTCATGCAAAGTGGAGCAGCCAGTCCAAAAGAATCTAGTAAACATGTTTCTGATGTTCTTTGTCTCACTATTGTTAGGTTTTCAAACATGAAGGAGATACCCATCTTATCTGGGGTCTGATCTTGTTCATGCTAATTGGAAATGAACAAGATGAGTAAGGCCTTCAAACTCTTCCCCTGGTACTTTGTCATCTTGTACAAGGAGAGAAGGAAAGGACATGAATTGAGGGGGGTGGTCTTCTGTGCAGAGACACTTTACTTACATCATGAGGTGGAGTGGATATGGTTACATTTATACTAACCTTGTGGAAAGTAAGGACCAGATATATTAACTATCATGCATAAGGCCTCATAGATGGGAGATTAGACCCAACTTTGTCTGACTTAAAGTCTCATGATTTTTAAAAGTATAAATGTTTTTTCACTTTAGAATAATTTTAGAATCCCAGAAAAATTGTGAAGGTAGTATACTGAATTCCCATATACCTCATATCTAGTTTTCTCTGTTATTTGTACTTTACTTAGAATAGTATATCTGTTATAATTAGTGAACTAACATTAATACATTTTTTAAAGCTCATGTTATTCAAATTTCTTAATTTTACCTAATGTTATTTTTCTGTTGTAAGATCCCATCCCTTACCTTATGGGTACCTTATTTACACATTAATTATCATATCTCCTTTGATTCTTCTTGGCTGTGACAGTTTCTCAGACTTTCCTTATCTTTTAATGACCTTCATATTTTGCATATACTCAAGAGGAGCACATGTCAGGTATTTTGTAGAATGCCTCTCAATCAGATGTTCAAAATGTTTTCCTCATAATTAGATTGGGGTTTGGGGCTTCTGGGAGGCAGACCAGAGAGGTAATGTGCCATCCTCATCACCTCATATCGAGGGCATGCATTATCAAGGTGATGTAGCACTGTTGACATTAGCCTTGGCCATGTGGCTGCAACAGTGGCCATCAGATATCTCTACTGCACACTTACTTATTTCCTCTCCTGCCTATACTGCAATCTTTGGAAGGAAGCCACTATTTCCTTAAAGGAAACACTCCCATACCTAAAGGGTGGAAGTTATACACCATCTCCTTGAGCACAAAGAATGTACATAAATTACGTAGTTGGCATGGGAGATTTGTCTATTCTCCCCATAATTTATAAAATCATTTATTTACATCAACATGGATTTATGGATATTTATTTTATACTTTGTATTATAATTAAATATGCTTTATTTTGTTGCTTTTTCAGTGAGTGCATTATTGTGTTTTTTTTTTAAATGTTATTGATTTTTTTAGTATTTTCTTACTTCCTGACACTATAAGATGCTCTAGGCTCATTTTGTATATTTTCTGAACCTGTCCTACAATCAGCTATTTCTCTAAGGAGCTTAGTCTTTTTATTAGAGCATATCCATATATTGGAAACCAAAATCTGGATGTCAGGTGTGCTCAATTGCTTCTGGGATTGTGTTTCATCCAAGTCATCTCAGCTGAGAAAGCAAATAAATACATGTATCTAGACTAACCTGTTTATATACACATATCTACAAATATAAATGTATATAATCATCAGCATGTATAGTAAGCTAAACATGAATTTGTACTAATGTCTTCCACTTTATTATCATATGGTTTATTTGAGCCCTTCTTCCTTGCTTATCTGTAACCTCCTGTTGCAACAGAGAGAAACCTTGCTTCCACAATTCTGCATGCATTTCCTAATTGTTCAGTCCCAGCATACCTGTAGTGGTTTCAGAATTGTTAACTTGTACTTATATGGGAAAAAAAAAAACTTGTCACCTAGAACACAATGCTCATGTGCAGTTCCTTTTGTTTTTAGTCTTACATTCTCTGCTTACTTCCAAATCTACTTAAATCAGCAGCCTTTCCCTCCATCTCCTTCCATAAGATTAGGCCATGCATGTGTAATCCAGTTAAAATTTTTTGATTACACCTCAGATTTTTTTTGATTATTCCCAGATTTTCAAGCATACTAAATTATTTGTATTTTTTTACCTATATACATTGAGGTTCACTCTTTGTTCCTTGAAGTTTTATGGGTTTTGATAAGTGCACAGTCATGTGTTCATAATTATATCATATAGAATAGTCTAACTAAAAATATTCTGTGCTTCACCTATTCAACTCATCCCTTCTCCCCACCCCACCAGTGTCCCACTGAGTTATCATCTCTTAAGTTTTATCTTTTCTAGCATGACATATAAATTAAATCATTAAGTAGCCTTTTAGACTGCCTTCTATCTCTTAATAGTTTGCACTTAAGATTCATCAATGTATTTGTGTGACTTGATAGCTCATTCTTTTTTATGGCTAAATAGCATTCATTTTTATGGATGCACCACAGTTTGTTTATTGATCCACATATAACAGGGCATCTTGGCTGCTTTCACTTTTGAGATATTATGACTGAAACTGTAATGGGCATTTGTGTGATTTTGTGTGTGTGTGTGTGTATCTAAGTTTTCAAATTGGTTGGATAAATACCAAGAAGTATTATATGATCCAGATCTAAATGCTGGATCATATAGAAAGACTATGTTTAGCTTTATAAGAAACTGTAAAAAAATCTATCTTTCAAATTGGTTGTACCATTTACATTTCCACCAGTAATGAAAGAGGATTCTTTTTTTTTTTTTTAAATTTTATTGTTGTTGTATTACATCCATCCCCTTTTTGCTCCCCTCTGTCCCCCTCCCCATCCACCCATTCCCCCCAAAGTCAATCCCACCTGTTGTCCATGTCCATGGTTCCTTTATACTAGGTTCTTGTCTAAGCTGCTCCCCTTTCTTGCCTCTGCCTCCCCTCTCCCCCTCCCCCCAACCCCTTTCCCCCTGACCACTGCACGCCTATTCCTTGTATTCATATACTTGGTTCTGTTTTGCTTGTTGTTAGTTTTGCTCATTATTGTCCTGTAATGGGTGAGATCATATGATACCTGTCCTTCACTGACTGGCTTATTTCACTAAGCATAATAC
>PVIW01011645.1:0-36342 GCA_004026585.1 Noctilio leporinus | reverse complement strand
GAAGGAACTTGTACCCTTTGCAACAACATGGATGGAACTGGAGAATATTATGCTTAGTGAAATAAGCCAGTCAGTGAAGGACAGGTATCATATGTTCTCACCCATTACGGGACAATAATGAGCAAAACTAACAACAAGCAAAACAGAACCAAGTGTATGAATACAAGGAATAGGCCTGCAGTGGTCAGGAGGAAAGGAGGAGGGGGAGGGGGGAGGCAGAGGCAAAGAAGGGGAGCAGCTTAGACAAGAACCTAGTATAAAGGAACCATGGACATGGACAACAGGTTGGATTGACTTTGGGGGGAAAGGGTGGGTGGGGAGGGGGACAGAGGGGAGAAAAAAAGGGATGGATGTAATACAACAACAATAAAATTAAAAGAAAAAAAATATATTCCAAGAATAAATGTTATGTATCAAAAATGCATTGATTCTCATTTTTCCAGGCAATCAACTACTAATATTTCACATATTATAGCTCTTGTCAACTAGAGAAAGACAGTGGTTCAAGTTAATACTTTGAAAACAGCCTGAGCAGAGTATATTTGTTCAAAAGCAAAGTTGCAGTATTAGCTGATTTGAGGGGGCATAATAGGACTAAGGTCTTCCTGAGCAGCGTGATGAGAACAGCACCTGAACAAAATGTCACTCCCCTCTTTTCACAGATGTGAACCAAGGGGATACATATGAAGAGTGACAGCTTCTTTAAGCAACTTGAGTTCACTGTGACAAACACTGAGGGAATCCTCTAGTCTCAAAAGTTCTGAGTTAAAAAGCAGTGCTCTTACAGTTTTTATAGCAATTAAAACCCTTATTCAATTAAAATCTATTGTGAATGCCTAATATCCATCAAACTACTAAAGATAGCTGTCCCTGTTGAGGGGGCTGTGGATGCCCACAGGCACACCCTCTAGTGTCCTGTAGACTGTTCACAGTGGCCTCTGAGGCAACTCCATAGATGGTTCAGAATAAATAATCCCTCATTCACTTGATCAACAAGTTCCAGAAAGCTGTTTCTTTTGAGGGTAACAAAAACAAAATCTTTAAAATTAAGAATAAACATTCACTTGTGATTGAAAAATTAATAAACCTCTCATAGAATATTTAATACAAAGCAATAAGTCTTCTTGATGCACTCACCAAGATAAAACAGTAGCAAAATGTATGTCTGGGCAACTAAATAAGTCTCTTAATTCAAAAAGAATTAAATGCTGGTAGATGTCTAATAGATATGATGTCATTTGATAATATTATCAGTGGACTCCTAAAGCCTAATTAATAACATGGAACTCACATCTTTCCATCTTCAGATAAAAGAATGTTTTTCTCTTCTGTGTATATGTATGTGTATTAAGCCAAAATTGGCAAAATGTATCTTACAGTACAACAAAGTAGAATGAAGGGAATGCTAGATATTAAGATGGATTAAGTAATTATAAGAGTTTATGATTGGGGCATGAATAAACAATCAATAGAGCTCTCTAAAGTCCAACAATACATTCATATTTACAGATTATATAATATACAATACTTGTAGCAGTTCATGCATTATTATGAAATACTGGAAGTAAAAAGTATTTTTAAAGTGGAATGTCCATTTGGAAAACTAATAAATTTGATTCCTACCTCACACCATAAGCATAAGGAAGCTTTACATGTGAAAAACAAAACTGTAAAAACACTAGCAAAAATTATTAGAAAATATTTAGATAATCATAAAGTAGAGAAAACTTTTCTAAGTAAGCTATAAAACCTAAAAACCTTAAAAGAATAAAATTTAAATATGTTAAAAATTAAAGGTTTTAGACAATAAGAATAACATTTAAAAATGAAGACAACCATGGACATGGACAACAAGTGGGATTGACTTTGGTGGGGAGTGGGTGGGTGGGGAAGGGGAGAGAAGGGAGGGGAAATGGGATGGATATAATACAATAAAATTAAATTTAAAAAATGAAGACAAAATAGTGGGAGCTTAACATTTAACAAAGTAAGGTTAATCCTTATATAAAGAGTTCCCAAAAATAAATTAGAGAAAAACAAACATATCAAAATGAGCTAAAGCCAAAATAATATAATTTTTGTCATATCATATCATCATAAATTTAATAATATTTGATAATAAATGTTTTATTTATACTGCAGAATAAAATTCCATTGTATGGATATACTCCATTTTATTTGCCCATTTATTGGTTGATGGTTATTGGTATTATTTCTATTCTTTGGTTATTATGAATAATGCTGCCATGAACATTCATATACAAGTTTCTATGTGAACATATATTTTTAATTCTCTTGACCATGTACCTAGGAAAGGAATTGCTGGGTCAGATGGTAACTCTGTTTAACTTTGAAGGAATTGTCAGACTGTCATTAAACTGATTGCACGATGTTATACTTTCACCAGGTTCTAATTTCTTCATATCCTCCCAAATGCTTGTTATACTTAGGGTTTTTGTGTATTTCGTTTTTTTAATTATAACTATCCTAGTGGATGTGAACTGTTTTTTTTTTTTTTTTTTTTTTTTTTTTAAAGATTTTGTTTATTATTTTTAGAGAGAGAGAAAGGGAAAGAGTAAAGAGGGAAAGAGATAGCAATGTATGGTTGCCTTTCACTTGCCTCCAGCTACAGACCTGGCTGGAGACCTGGTTTGCAACCTGGTTATGTGCCCTGGCTGGGAATCAAACCAGCGATCTTTGGGTTCACTGGCTGGTGACTTATCCACTGTGCTGAACTGGTTTTGATTTGCATTTCCCTAATAACTAATAATGTTGACCATATCTTCATGTGCCTATTGGGTATTTGTATATTTTCTTTGGACAAATGTCTATTCAAGTACTTAGCATATTTTAAAATTTTAATTGTAGTAAAATACATATAACATAAAATTTGTCTTTTTAATTATATTTAAATGTACAGTACTGTGGTAATACAGCACATTTACATTATTGTGCTACCAGTACCATTATTTGTCCATAGAACTTTATTTGTTTAACAAAACTGTACCTATTAAATAGTAATTCTCATTCCCTTCTTCTCCCCAGCCTCTGGTAACTATATCACATTTTGTTTATCCATTCATCTGTTGATAAATACTTAATCTACTTCCCATTTTGGCTTCTGTTAATAATGGTGCTACAAGTATGAGTGTGTACATACCTGGAAGTCAAATTGCTAAATCATATGGTAGTTCTATATTTAATATTCCTGAGGTACTACCATGATGTTTTCCATAGCCTCTGCACATTTTACATTCCTAACAACAGCGCACAAATGTTCAAATTTCTTCACATCCTTACCAAATCTTGCTAATTTCTGTGTTTGTTTGTTTGTTTGTTTTATAGTAGTGATTTTTATGGGTATAAAATAGTATCTCCTTGTTGTTTTATTTTCCACTTCTTTAATAATATTGTTGATCATCCTTTTATGTGTTTATTGGCCATTTGTATATCTTCTTGAGAGAAATGTCTATTCAAGTACTTCATTTATTTTTTAATTTGTTTCTGTTGTTGACTTAAAAGTATTTGTTGTACATTCTCAATATTAACCTCTTAAAAATTATGTGATTTGCATGTGTTTTCTCCTATTCTGTGGGTTGCCTTTTCACTCTGTTGATTTTATCCTATGATACACAGAAGTTTTTCATTGTGATGTAATCAAATTAGTTATTTTGTTGTTGCTTGTGCCCTTTGAATGTTTTTAAATTGGGTTATTTTTCCTTTTATTGTTAAATTGTGAGAGCACATTATAGATTCTGAATATTAAACCCTTTCAGATATACAATTTGCAAATACGTTCTTGTACTTTTTAAGTTACCTCATATTATTCATGGAATGATTCAATAAACAAAAGTTTTAAATTTTGATTTAGTACATTTATCTATTTTTTATTTAATTCAGCTCTTTGTATTTTTGGTGTCATATCTAAGAAATGATTGCCTAATCAAGGTCATAAAGATCTATAAGTCTTTCCTTCCAAGAGTTTTATAGTTTTAACTCTTGTTTTTTAGGTTTGGATTTATTAAGGTGTAATTTTTATATGATGTGAAAAAGATCTATCTAACTTCATTTTTGTGCATGTGGACTTCCAGTGGTCTCAGCATAATTTGTTGAAAAAATTATTTTTTTCCTCAAAAATGGCTTTGGCATTCTTCTCATAGATTAATTGACCATAAATGTGAAGGTATACCTTTATAAAACACATTGCTTTCCATGTTTCACTTTATACAGCAACAACACTGAACTGATGCCAGAACTTGGACACAGTATGCAGCTGCATTCCTTGTGCCTGTAGGAATGCTTCTCCCTTGTCTAGAATGCACACTTTCTGCCCCATCCCAAGTGAGTGTCAATCATTCTTGCCCATTTCTTCAATATTGAAAAATAATTGAATTCTGTTAACTGAGAAAACACACATACCACTTACAAATGTGCATAATTTCACATTTATCATTTAATTCATTGTATGAGAAAAGTCAATAAAATTAGAGAAGGTAGTAAATTTTTAAAATAATTTTTCAGCATTTCTTAAGGACATCTACATCCAGTTCAGGAGCAATCAGATAGATTCAAGAGGAAATCAGGAAGATCTGGTGAGATTAGAAGCATCTTAAAACTAAGGATTGTAATGAGTAAAGTAGTGGAGAACTTCTAGGCTGGATTGCCAAAGGATGGGGAAGAATTCTACCTGAGACCTGAGGGTACAGAAACACTTCTGATCATGCCCAATGATTTTTTGCTTTATTTCTTGCCCATGAATTTTATCTATATGATACATTTTACCAAGTAAAAAAGATAGATCCACTTTCACCATCCCTACTCCATTTGCATTTTCCATCCTATTCCCACTCTGATGAGAATTAACTTACCCTGTATTAGCCTGCTTCAAAACCTACTTTGGATATTGATCTAAAAACTGTGATGGAATATTAGCTGGTAAGGCTTAGTGTAATATCTCCCCAAGGGATTTGTGTTTTAACAGAGGACAAGGGCCTTCTGATAAAAGAAATTGTCTCTAACTGTGGAATTACCAATATTATCAAGTAGGAAGAGCAAGCTGATGATGCTTGTGTTTCCAACTGTCATTATCTACAAAAATTCAAAAACTAGTCTATATCCTTGTCCTTTTCTGACATTTGAGGATCAGTACAATTTAAAAGGAGTATATACCCTCTAGGTTCAAACACCAAATGTCTAAAAGCAAATTCTAGCAGCCTCCAGAAATCCATACATATAAAGTAATTATATAACCAAAATAAACTAAAAGATTTTTCCTTGGTGGTACCCATGTATTAATCAAATATCATCTAAATTTATCCACAATCCCAGGCACGGAAGGAATTTAAATTCAGTAGTGACTCAGAGTCAAAGAATAAACACAAGCATGTGTCATTGGCACAAGAAAGCCCAGAGACAGGATGTGGCTGAAAAAAAAAAAGGAATTTTCCCTTCCCTTCAAGTCACTGGTTTCATAAAGCCTTTGGTAAAAAAAGATTAAGAGGTCATTTATTTAATGGAATTTCTCTAGCACCAGAGGACAAGTTGATGTTGTCCCCAAAGCTGGAATATAAAAATTCCTCTGACGATATGTAATAATATTAGGGATTACCATGTAGCTAGTTAGTTATATCACAGCAGCATTTCTCAAACCAGCGTTCCTATAGCCTGCAGCTCACCACAGATATGTCCAGTTTGAGAAATTATAGATTTGGGCATTATCATTGGACAGAGATTTAGACAGGACATCTAATTAATTTAATTAGATTTAATTAATGGACATCCAAGTCCATTAATTTCTATTTCCCCAATGCAGAAATAATAGCCTTGTACCTACATGCACTGTTAGTATCTTAAGGGTAGGGTCAAATAGCCAAAAGTACATCTATAAAGGACATCAAGGATATCTGTTTATTCCTATGTCTAAAGTTACTTAAAGAATTTTAAAAGCAAAAATATGGTCATGGATAAGTATTGGATAAAAGTGAGCAAAAGGTAAAAACTTCCAGTTATAAGAAAAATAAGAATTAGAGATGTAGTATACAACATGGTGATAGCACTATTGTATGGTATATTAGAAAGTTGTTAAAAATTTTCATCACAAAAAACAAACTACATTTTTCATCTTTTTTACTATCTATATGAGGTAATGGATGTTAACTAACTTGTCATGCTAATCATTTCACAATATATTGTCAAATCATTATACTGTACATCCTAAGCTTACACATGTGATATGTTAATTATGTCTCAATAAGACTGGAAAAAATAAAAGCAAAAATTTTTTATTCTAAAAAAAAATAATTCATTTTTAGCTGTGAGCTTATATGAAAGAATTATGAACTTAAATAGGTACCAAAAGACACTAAAATTTTTTGGGGTGCTTTAGTTTGTTGTTAAAATTTGTGTAGTAAAATCAAGTCTATAGATAATCTACAATTTTAGAAAGTAAATTAGTAATCCAATGCCCTTTATACCACTGTATTGCAGTGTTATGACTCTTTGCTATTACCATAGCAAATAATTTAAAAAAAAAAAAACTTTTCCCCAGAGAATTTTTTACTAAGTTTAACACAGTAAATAAAGAGGGTTATAGAATGAAAATAACTCTAAGTTTATAGTTTGAATATTTGTGTGACTAACTAAAACCTAAAGTAGTAAAGATGGAGAGGAAACAGATGAGAGAGCAGAGTGGAGGGGTGGAAAGGGAAGTTGTGTTGAACATATTCAGTTTGAGCTGCCTATAAAAATTTCAAAAAGATACATCAAATACACAGCTGGCTATATACATATTTAGATTGTTGTAGAAATTTGTTCAAGATACAAATAGTATTAACATTAGAAAATATAGACTAAGATCAGGACAAAAGGCAAAAGTGTGGGGTTTCATTATGGTGCACATGTACAGTGCAATGTGTAGCAACAAAACCTACTTTGCTTGTGAAGTTTGTGGATCAGTTAGCTTCTTGGGACCACTCCAAGTAGGTGATTAAAAAGAGTCTAATGAAAGGATCAACTAAACAACAACAGCTAAACAGGTAGCTAAGCACCCAGGATCATGCAAACACTAACATCCCCAGACCTGCCTCACCTTAGCCTGGAGTGCAGGGGACATAAGTATGCTGTCCACTCTATCCTCTGCTGTCTCTTGTTGACCAAACCCAATGGAAACCAATGCAGGTGTTGCTGAAACAGTCCTAGAAATCAGTCCTCTGGAGCAAAGGGCAAAGGGAGTACCAGGGGGAGTAGATACAGTAGGGAAGACTGAAAAATCACAGTGACCAGATAGGATGGGGGACGGGGGAAAAGGGGTAAAGAAGGGGAAGAGTTTAGTCAAAGAACTAGAATAAATGACCCATGGACATGGACATCATGTAGGGGGATTGACTGTGGGAAAGAGAATGAGGTGGGTCAGGTAGGGGAGAGAAATTAGGGGAAAATGGGGACAACTGTAATATAACAATAAATTAACTTTAAAAACCAGCACCTTTTATCAGTCTATTCTCAGACACCAATAACCTAGCATTTATATGTCATTCAAACAAGCAAATTTTTCAGACAGAAACAGGATAATCTGTTTCAGTTTTGACTGTAATAACCTTTACCTATAAAGCCATATATGTACCATATCTTTAATACTTTATTAATTCTTCATTTTAAAATGACTGGAAAATGGAAATATAAAGATTGATACCACTGATATAAATATAAGCTTTATAATTTTATACTATCAAAGTGAAAATAGAAACCACTAGATGTAATCAGAAGCCAATTGTAGGATTCAAGCAGAACAGTGTGAAAGAAAAAATAAATTTAAAGAATTTGTATGAAATTCACAAAAACAATGCAAATAATATGTGTTTAAAATGAAAGAAGTAGTTGGGGATTTTAGAATAATTTGGATTTTAGCAAACAGGTTTTTCCCTATATTATTTAAGCTAGAAATGGCCAATAGAACTATGAAAATATGCACAATATCACTAATTATCAGAGAGATACAAATTAAAACCACATGAGATATCACCTCACACTTGTCAGACTAACCATTATTAATGCATCAACAAACAAAAACTACTGGCAAGGATGTGGAGAAAAGGGAACCCTAGTACACTGTTGGTGGGAAAGCAGACTGGCATAGACACTGTGGAAAACATTATGGAATTTCATTTAAAAATTAAAGGGAAAAAACTTCCTATTGACCCAGCAATTCTAATTCTGGGAATATACCCTAAGAATACAGAATCACCAAGGCAAAAGAATTTATACACTATTATGTTCATAGTGGCCCAATTTATAATAGCCAATTGCTGGAAACAACCTAAGTGCCCATCAGTAAATGAGTGGATCAAAATACTGTGGTACATTTATTTAGACAATGTAATAATATGCAGCAGAAAAAAAGAAGGAACTCGTACTACTTTTTGTGAGAGGTTGGATGGAATTGGAGAATATTATGCTAAACAAAATAAATCAATCAGTGAAAGACAAACATCATATGATCTCACTGATTACAGGAAAAGAATGAAGGTTTTAAGAGAGCTGCAGGACAACATGAAATGCAATAATATCAGTATCATAGGGATACCAGAAGGAGAAGAGAAACAAGAAATGGAAAATTGGTTCAAAAAAGTAATGGTAGAAAACTTCCCTAACATGATGAGTGAAAATGTTACTCAAGGTCAGGAAGCACAGAGGGTCCCAATGAAGATCAACCCAAACAGGTCCACTCCAAGACACATTATAATTAAAATGGCAAATTTCAAAGACAAAGAGATAATCCTAAAAGCAGCAAAAGAGAAATAGCAAATAACATATAAGTGGTCTTCAATAAGGTTATCAAATGATTATTCAACAGAAACAATACAAGCCAGAAGGGAATGGCAAAAAATATTTCAAGTAATGAAAAACCAAGGCCTGCAACTAAGAATATTCTACCCAGCAAGGCTCTCATTCAAAACGGAAGGAGAAATAAGGAGTTTCCCAGATAAAAGAAGACCAAAAGAACAGATCCCTACCAAACCACCATTGCAAGCATTGCAAGAAATGCTAAAGGGTCTGCTTTCAAAAGATGAAGAAACAGAGAAAGACAGAGAGGAACACAGGTACAAAGGGGAAAAATTGTATTAAATAAGTATTAATCAATGATAACCTTAAATGTAAATGGATTAACTGTGCCAATCAAAAGACATAGGGTAGCTGAATGGGTAAGAAAACATGACCCACATGACCCACCTCAAAACAAAAGATCAACACAGATTGAAAGTGAAGGGATGGAAAAATATATATCAAGCAAATGAACATGAAAAAAAGGCTGGAGTAGCAATACATATTTCAGATAAAATAGATTTTACAATGAAGGTCATTAAAAGAGACAAAGAAGGGCATTTCATAATACTTAAGGGAACAATCCATCAAGAAGACAGAACTCTGGTAAACATATATGCACCCAACATAGAAGCTCTGAAATATATAAGGAAAATCTTAGAGGACTTCAAGAAGGATATTGATAGCAACATGCTCATAGTAGGGGATTTTACTAACCCATAATCAACAATGGACAGATCTTCCAAACAAAAATACAACAAGGATATTGTGGCATTGAACAACGCTCTAGAGGAAATGGACCTAACTGATATGTACAAAGCCTTTTAACCCAAAGAAGCAAAATACACATTCTTTTCAAATGCACATGGAACATAGACTACATGGTAGGTCACAAGACAAGCCTCCACAAATACTGGAAAATTGAAATCATACCAAGCATCTTCTCAGATCACAATGGTTTGACACTAGAAATCAACCTCAAGGGGAAAAAAAAACAAAAACACTCTAACTCCCAGAGAATGAATAATACACTTTTAAGAAATGAAGGGGTTAACAATGAGATCAAAGAGGAAATCAGAACATTCCTGGAAACAAATAGCAATGATTACACAACAGCCCAAAATCTATGGGACACAGCAAAGGCAGTCCTCAGAGGGAAATTTATAGCAATACAGGCCTACCTAAAAAGGATAGAAGAAGCTGACACAAACAACTTAACCATAAAGCTGCAAGAACTATAGGAGCAACAGCAGAGCCCAGAGCAAGTAGAAGGAAGGAAAACATTAAGATCAGAGCAGAATTAATAACTTAGAGACTCAAACTACAAAGTGAAGAATCCATAAGTCCAAGAGCTGGTTCTTTGAAAAAATAAACAAAATGTAATCAGACTCATCAAGAAAAAGAGAGAAAAAGAGAGAGAGGGCCCAAATAAACAGAATCAGAAACAAGACAGGAGGAATCACAACTGATACTTCAGAAATACAAAGGATTGTAAGAAATTACTACACACAACTATTGACAACAGCCTAAGTGCCCATCAGTGGATGATTGGATCAAAAAACTTTGGTACATTTACACAATGGAATTCTATATAGTAGAAAGAAAGAAGGAACTTGTACCCTTTGCAACAACATGGATGGAACTGGAGAGTATTATGCTTAGTGAAATAAGCCAGTCAGTGAAGGACAAATATCGTATGATCTCACCCATTATGGGACAATAATGAGCAAAACTAACAACAAGCAAAACAGAACCAAGTATATGAATACAAGGAATAGGCCTTCAGTGGTCAGGGGGAATGGGGTTGGGTAGAGGGGGTAGGTAGAGGCAAAGAAGGGGAGCAGCTTAAACAAGAACCTAGTATAAAGGAACCATGGACATGGACAACAGGTGGGATTGACTTTGGTGGGAATGGGTGGGTGGGGAGGGGGACAGAGGGGAGCAAAAAGGGGATGGATGTAATACAACAACAATAAAATTTAAAAAAAGAAAAAGAAATATGACAGCCTGGTGAAATGGAAAAATTCCTGGATCTATATAACCTACCAAAACTGAATCTAGAAGAAGCAGAAATCTTGAATAGACTAAAAACAACTAGTGAAATTAAAGAAGTAATCAAAAATCTCCTAAAGCAGAAGAGCCCTGGACCAGATAGCTACACAGGTGAATTCTACAAAACATTTAGAGAAGAACTAACTCCTATCCTTCTCAACCTATTCCAAAAATTTCAACAAGAGGGAAGACTCCCAAACTCTTTCTCTGAGGCCAATATTATTCTAATCCCAAAACCAGGTCAAGACACAACTAAGAAAGAAAACTATAGGCCAATATCTCTGATGAATATAGGTGCTAAATTCTCAGCAAAATATTAGCCAACTGGATCCAGCAATATATTCAAAAGATCATACACCATGATCAAGTGGGTTTCATCCCAGGGATGCAAGTATGGCACAATATTTGCAAATCAATAAACATAATACATCACATCAACAAATTGAAAGATAAAAACCATATGATCATATCAATAGATGCTGAAAAAGCATTTGATAAAGTACAGTAACTATTTATGATAAAAACCCTCAGTGAAATGGGGATAGAGGGAGCATACCTCAATATCATAAAGGCCATCTATGAGAAAGCTGAAGCCAACATCATTCTCAATGGGTAAAAACTAAAAGCTTTCCTCTTAAGGTCAGGAACAAGACAAGGCTGTCCACTTTCTCCTTTTCTGTTCAACATTGTTTAGGGAATTTTAGCCATAGCTATTAGACAATAAAAAAAAATCAAAGGTATCCAAATTGCAAAAAAAGGAGGTCAAACTGTCATTATTTGCAGAATACAAGATAGTGTCAATAGACTCCACCAAAATCTTAACTCAACCTAATAAGCAAATTTAACAAAATAGTGGGATATAAAGTCAACATCCAGAAATCAAAAGCATTTTTGTATACCAATAATGAAACATCAAAAATAGAAACTAGAAAACAAATCCCATTTACCATAGCAACAAGAAAAATATAGTACTTAGAAATAAAATTAACCAAGGAGGTAAAAGATCTGTACTCAGAAAACTACAGAACATTGAAGAAAGAAATTAAGGAAGATATAAATAAATGGAAGCATATACCATGTTCATAGATGGAAAGAATGAACATCATTAAAATGTCTGTACTACCCAAGCAATCTACAAATTCAATGCAATCCCAATTACGATACCAATGACATACTTCACAGAGATAGAAAAAATACTTCAAAAATTTATATGGAGACAAAAATGTCCATGAATGGCCACAACAATCTTGAGAAAGAAGAATATGGTAGGAGGAATCACAACACCAAACATCAGACTATCCTACAAGGCTATTGTAATCAAAACAGTCTAGTACTGGCATAAGAATAGATGTATAGATCAATAAAACAGTTTAGAGAGCCCAGAAATAAACCCAGGACTCTATGGTCAATTCATATTCGACAAAGGTGGCAGGAACAGAAAATGGAGTATAAACAGTCTCTTCAACAAGTGGTGTTGGGAGAACTGGACAGAGACATGCCAAAAAATAAAACTAGACCACCAACTTACACCATATACCAGAATTAACTTAAGATGGATAAAGAACTTTAATACAAGCAGTGCCATCATAAAGGTCCTGGAGAAAAATATAGTCAGTCAAATTTTTGATATCCTTTGCAGAGATATGTTTAACGATACTTCTCCAAAAGCAAACAAAATCAAAGAACAAATAAACCAATGGGACTATATCAAACTGAAAATTTTTATTTAGCTAAAGAAAACACAAGCAAAATTAAAAGGGAACCAACTAGATGGGAAAACATATTTGGCAATGATGCTTCAGACAAAGGTTTGATGTCCAAAACATATAAAGAACTTATGCAGTTCAGCACCAGGAAGACAGACAGCCCAATTAAAAAATGGGCAAAGTGCTGGAACAGATAACTCTCTGAGGAAGACATACAAAGGGCCCAAAGGCATATGAAAGAATGCTCAACATCACTAGCCATCAGAGAGATGCAAATTAAAACCACAATAAGATACCACCCTATACCTGTCAGAATGGCAATCATCAACAAATCAACAAACAAGTGTTGGCAAGGATGTGGGGAAAAGGGAACCCTGGTGCACTGTTGGTGGGAATGCAGACTGGTGCAGCCACTATGGAAAAAGTATGGAGTTTTCTTAGAATACTGAAAATGGAACTGCCTTTTGAGCCAGCAATTCCTCTACTAGGACTATTCCCAAAGAACCCTGAAACACCAATTCAGAAAAACCTATGTACCCCTATATTCATAGCAGCGCTATTTACAATAGCCAAGTGCTTGAAACAGCCTAAGTGCCCATCAGTGGATGATTGGATCCAAAAACTTTGGTACATTTACGCAATGGAATACTACACAGCAGAAAGAAAGAAGGAACTTCTAACCTTTGCAACAACATGGATGGAACTGGAAAGTATTATGCTTAGTGAAATAAGCCAGTCAGTGAAGGACAAATACCATATGATCTCACCTACTACAGGACAATAATGAACAAAACAAGCAAGCAAGCAAAACAGAATAAGATACATGAATACAATGAACAGACCTTCAGTGGGCAGAGAGGAGGAGGGAAGGGGAAGGAGGAGGCAAAGAAGAGGAGCAGTTTAGTCAAGGAACTAGTATGGTAGAATCATGGACATGGACAACAAGTGGAATTGACTTTGTGAGGGGGTGGGTGGTTGGGGAAGGAGACAGAGGGAAGGGAAAAGGAGATGGATGTAATACAACAACAATAAAATAAAATTTAAAAAATAATAAAAAATAAAAATAAATTGCTATTAGCCCAACCAAAATATATATATATATATATATATATATATGTGTGTGTGTGTGTATAATTTTAAAATTAGTCTTTCAATTATTTTGCCTTGAGAACCAAAGATACAGACACATAATTGTAAAAAAATATGTTTGACCCTATGTTACTACTCTTGTCAAATAACAGATATTGCTAATAATTGCTATTGATTTATTTTTTCTAAAGAACTGTATTACAGTTAGCCAGGCACACTACAGTAATGGTGCAAAGTAATCTTTTGACGATTATATTAAATTCCAGGAATTGCTGACTGTGCTTTGGAAAGCCAAGGATTTTTCTCATATGAAGGTTTTCTAAACTGAATCCAGATTTTTCACAGTTCATATATCAGACAGTTTGTTCATGAGAAATGGATCAAATAGCCTATGACACCTTTAGGCAGGTCGACAACATTTATAACTTTGATACACCTATGAAGACAGTGAAACATTGGCAAGAGTAGCAGGAAAAGGTACTGTGTTTTATAGTCTAGAAACTCAAATATCTTTTTTGTTAGTATCAGAATGATTGATTATCTCATGCAAGAAGTCCAGTGGGCTGCAAGAACCACAGAAGATTCAAAATGTGGTTGATTCTGAATAAAGCAATGCTCTGCAACCTTCCCAGAACCAGGACTTAACTCCGTGGAACATGTATGTTAAGGTAGACAATGAAAGTAGTCCACATTTAACACTAAAAGTAGAATTATAGGTGGTGGTGGAGGAGGGTTCAAGAAGGAAAAAAGTTGCAGAGCTGGAGCCTCAGATGCTTGGGAATGAAGTGCATGACTCTCATTCCTTGCCAGTAGGCCCTCCTCCAACCCTATCTTCACATGAGGCAGGTGACACTGGAGGGAAAATTTTGGGTTTGACTAGGGTGCTGTGTTTGGTACTCTTAGATTCACATCCTTCTTTAGCTACTAAACACCTTTTCTAACATTGTTCTTTTCTATACAATCAAGTCAACAGCCCTGGCTGGTGGCACAGTGGATAAGGAGCTGGCCTGCGAACCCAAAGTTCTCTGGTTCGATTCCCAAGCCAAGGCACATAATGAGGTTGTAAGCCAGGTCTCCAGCCAGATCTGTAGCTAGAGGCAAGTGAAAGGCAACCATACATTGATGTATCTTTCCCTCACTGACTCCCTCCCATCCCCTCTCTTTAAAAATGATAAATAAAATCTTGAAAAAACAATCATGTAAACATTAGTTTAACATCAAAGTTTGTGTAGTTCTGATTCAACTTCTATGATTCCTCATGAAACTTGAAACCTAAGGAGTAAATTGTTGTGATGGCAAAATGACTAATAGCAAAGCAAGATTTATTACTAACACCATGGTAATGGTCCAACTATGGAGGAAGTTTTACAGATTGGACTTAAATTTAATACATTTCAATTTGGTAAGTTTTTTTAATTTACTGCAAAGAATGGTTCTAGTCATTTACCAGAAAAGTCAGAAAGACTCAGGGGGAAAAACAGCCTCTGTCAAGATGGATTACAATTGGAGCTCACACTTTTCATATTAGATCAGAACAACATATGAAATATAATTTCTCAGAGCAGTCTTTTAATAGCAAAATTGGTAAAGTACTTTCAAGCTGTAGCCAAATATAGGATGACTTTGCCAACTATAAGCTGTTGGAATTATACTGTTAAAAGGGAGTCTTCAGAAATTACTTCCATGTTGAAAGATAAATGTGTTCCTCATGATAGTAATGAATATATCACTGTAGAAAAAAAGTTAAAAATTTGGTGGCATTATTACATTGAAAATATTTGTGCTGTTTTTTGCTATCTGAATTTTGAATACTTTCAGCTGGTATGATTTTGGATATAGTACAGGACTGAGAATCTGCAATGGTATTATATTTTTGGAGATATTGGTATGGGGTGAATATATTTTGTACGTAATATGAACATGGATCTTTGGATGCCAGAGGTGACCATAGTAAACAGAATAATATCTCCACAAAGATATCCATACTCTCATCCTCAGAACTCATAAGTATATTAACTCTCTGGTCAAAAGGGACTGTGCAGATGTAACTAATTAAAGGATTTTGAGATAGAGCAAGTATTCTGGATTATCTTGTTGGACCAAAAGAAATCACGGGAAGAATGGTCAGAGATAGATGATGTGATGATGGAAGCAAAGGTCAGAAAGAGAGAAAGAGAAAGAGTGAAGCCAAGAAGCAGATGTAGGTGGTCCCTACAAGCTGGAAAAGGCAAAAACAAACAAACAAAAGAAAGAAAGAAAAATATCTATTTTCTTGGAATATCCAGAAGGAAGGCCAACCTACTGACATATTGATTATAGAGTTTCTGATCTCTCCAACTGTGAAATAATAAATGTATTGCTTTAAATGACTAAATTTATAGTAATATTAATAGGAATATAATACAGAAATGTTTTAAAAAGAAGAGTCTTTTTTTTTTTTTTTTGCACTTCATGGCTTCAAGGAAATGAGATCTTTAATGAAAGCAAGTTATCATTTTTTATTATTAATTTCTTAAAGGATCACTACTTTTTTATCAGGAAATTCATAAGTAGCCAAAATCAGAAGACAACCTAAACTTTATTTCATTATAAGAATAATATGATGTGAATAATAATACATGCATGTGTATGTGCATGTAAGAGAGAAAATATGGAGATTTAAAAAAACATTGTTGGTAAACTAAGCCTTACATTGTTGATAGAAAACATTATAGAGATATTGTAATATTATCATTATGAAGTTTTATTCAATACATTTCATTAATATGCTTTTGTCATTTGCTCCAAAATTTTGCTACTGGTGAGGATTTAGTACTTGTTAGCTATACAATTCATCTTTTTTCCCTTAACTGAAAAAGAAACTGTACTGATCAGGGAAGATGGTGGAGCACAAAGTATCAGGAACCCATCTCTCCACCCAGACAACAATTGTACTGGTAAAAACTATCTAAATTACCTATTTTTGGAATTCTGGAGTTTATTCAGGGGTTAAAGATTGCAGGGAAAAGACTGGCTGGTAAATTGTGGTTAATTTCAGACTATAACATGACAGCTACCCAAGTTCTATTCCCCAGCCCTATTGAAGACAGCTAAGCATGAGTTCCTAATGTGACTTGCTAGAGCAAGGGTGAACAATAAGGATATTTTTTCCAAATATTGGGGTTCTGTGATCTTATTGCGGTTATGCTGATTCCTGCCTTTGAGTGGAAAGTAAGTCACAGACATTGACCATCAATGTTTCAAACTCTCCCAGGTGAAATAACTTCCAGTGGATTTAAAGGTAAATAAATGGCTTCCCCTCCTCTCCCTTTTTCACAGTCTAGCATTTGAGAATTAGGATTTCAAAAGCACCTGCTAATGTGGGAAAATTGATAAAGCCAGTGCATGTGTACATGGAAAGATAATATGCTCAGCAATAACTTCACAAGACTATAAACTTTCATTTTTTTAAAAGATATTTATTTATTTTTCTTTTTTAAAGATTTTATTTATTATTTTCAGAGAAAGAAGCAGAGATGGAAAGAGACATCAATGTATGGTTGCCTTTCACCTGCCTCCAGCTAGGATCTGGCTGGAGACTTGGCTTTCAAACTGTTTATGTGCCCTGGCTAGGGAATCGAACCAGCGACCTTTGGGGTTGCAGGCCGGCGCCTTATCCACTGTGCCACCAGCCAGGTAAACTTTCATATCAGGCTGATTGATACCCAATACAGAGATACCCTTCGACAATAAAAAATATATATAAATAAAGATAAAGAACAGCATACCCTGGGAAAAAAGGAGAATCTGACTTCTACAGTTACTACATTATCATAACCAAATGTTCATTTTCTGACAAAAAATCACAAGGTGTACAAAGAAATAGGAAAGTAGGTTCATTGAAAATAATATAGTGAATTAATAGAAGAATACCTGAGAAAGTCCAAGTGTCAGACATACTAGCCAAATACTTTATAAACATCTATGTTAAAGATGCTGAAATAGCTAAAGGAAGACAAAGACAGCAAAATTATGTGTGAACAAAATGGAAATATCAAGAAATAGATAGAAATCTTAAATAAAAATTCTGAAGCCATAAAGTACAAATATGTAAAGTAGTCAACTCACTAGACTGGTTCAAAGAGAGATTTTATTTATTTATTTAAATTTAATTTTATTGCTGTTGTATTATATCCACCCTTTTTTGCTCCCCTCTGTCCCTTTCCTCACCCACCCACTCCCCTGCAAAGTCAATCCCACTTGTTGTCCATGTCCATGGTTCTTCCATACTAGGTTCTTGTCTAAACTGCTCCCCTTCTTTGCCTCTTCCTCGCCCCTCCCCCTGCTCCCTTTCCCCCTATTCACTGAAGGCCTATTCACTGTATTCATAGATCTGGTTCTGTTTTGCTTGTTGTTAGTTTTGTTCATTATTGTCTTGTAATGGGTGAGATCACATGGTATTTGTCCTTCATTGACTGGCTTATTTCACTAAGCATAATACTTTCTAATTCCATCCATGTTGTTGCAACGGTTAAGAGTTCCTTCTTTCTGCTGTGTAGTACTCCATTGTGTCCACTGATGGGCACTTAGGCTGTTTCCAGCACTTGGCTATTATAAATAGTACTTCTATGACTATAGAGGTAAATAGGTTCTTATGAATTGGTGTTTCAGTATTCTTCGGGTATAATCCTAGCAGTGGAATTGCTGGATCAAAAGGCAGTTCCATTTTTAGTTTTCTAAGGAAACTCCATATTGTTTTCCATAGTGGCTGCACCAGCCTGCATTCCCACCAATAGTGCGCGAGGGTTCCCTTTGCCCCACATCCTCGCCAACACTTGTTTGTTGATTTGTTGATGATTGCCATTCTGACAGGTGTGAGATGGTATCATATTGTGGTTTTAATTTGCATCTCTCTGATGGCTAGTGATGTTGAGCATTCTTTCATATGCCTTGGGCCCTTTGTATATCTTCCTCAGTGAGTTGCCTGTTCAGGTCTTTTGCCCCTTTTTTATTTGGGCTGTCTGTCTCCCTGGTGTGGAGTCACATTAGTTATTTATATATTTTGGAGATCAAACCCTTGTCTAAGGTATTATTGGCAATTATGTTTTCCCAGACAGTTGGTTCCCTTTGAATTTTGCTGGTGTTTTCTTTAGCTGAACAGAAACTTTTCAATTTGATACAGTCCCATTTGTTTATTTCTTCTTTAATTTCCTTTGTCCTTGGTGAACTATCAGTAAACATATTTCCATGTACAATATCAAAAATTTGACTGACTATATTTTTCTCCAGGACCTTTATGGTGGCACTGCTTATGTTTAAGTCCTTTATCCATCTTGAGTTTATTCTGGTATATAGTGTAAGTTGGTGGTCTAGTTTTATCTTTTTGCATGTTGCTGTCCAGTTCCCCCAACACCACTTGTTGAAGAGACTGTTTTCACACCATTTTATGTCCCTCCCACTTTGTCAAATATTAACTGACCATAGAGACCAGAGTTTATTTCTGGGCTCTCTATTCTGTTCCATTGATCTGTATATCTATTCTTATGCCAGCACCAGACAGCTTTAATGATAGTAGATTTGTAGTATAGTTTGATGACCGGTATTGTGATTCCTCCTACTTTGTTCTTTTTTCTCAAGATTGCTGTGGCTATTTATGGGCATTTTTGGCTCCATATAAACTTTTGAAGTATTTTTTCTATTTCTGTGAAGTCTGTCATTGGTGTTTCAATTGGGATTGCATTGAATCTATAGATTGCTTTTGATAGTATGGACATTTTAATGATGTTAATTCTTCCTATTCATGAACATGGTGTAAACTTCCATTTATTTGTATCTTCCTTAATTTCTTTCTTTAATGTTCTTTAGTTTTCTGAGTACAGATCTTTTACCTCCTTGGTTAAGTTTATTCCTAGGTACTTTATTTTTCTAGTTGGTATGGTAAATGGGATTTGTTTTCTAGCTTCTATTTTTGATGTGTCATTAGTATACAAAAATGCTTATGATTTCTAAATATTGACTTTATATCCCGCTATTTTGCTAAATTTGCTTATTAGGTTAAGTTTTGGTGGAGCCTATTGGGTTTTGTATGTACACTATCATATCATTTGCAAATAATGACAGTGTTATTTCCTCCTTTCCAATTTGGATACCTTTGATTCCTTTTTCTTCTCTGATGGCTATGGCGAGAATTTCCAAGATGATGGTGAACAAAAGTGGAGAAAGTGCACAGCCTTGTCTTGTTCCTGATCTTAGGGGGAAACCTTTCAGTTTTTGTCTTTTAAGTATGATATTGGCTTTAGGTTTCTCATAGATGGCCTTTATGATGTTGAGGTATGCTCCCTCTATTCCCATTTTGCTGAGGGTTTTTTATCATAAATAGTTGCTATATTTTATCAAATGCTTTTTCAGCATCTATTGATATGATCATATTGATTTTGTCTTTCAATTTGTTGATGTGGTATATTACATTTATTGATTTACAAATGTTGTACCATCCTTGCATCCCTGGGATGAAACCCACTTGATCATGGTGTATGATCTTTGTAATGTACTGCTGAATTCGGTTGGCCAATATTTTGTTGAGAATCTTAGCATCTATATTGATCAGAGATATTGGCCTGTAGCTTTCTTTCTTAGTTGTGACTTGACCTGGTTTTGGAGTTAGAATAATATTGACCTCACAGAAAGAGTTTGGGAGTCTTCTCTCTTCCTGAAGTTTTTGGTATAGATTGATAAAGAGAAAAGTTAATTCTTCTTTAAATGTTTGGTAGAATTCACCTGTGAATCCATCCAGTCTGGAGCTCTTGTGCTTTGGGAGACTTGGGATTACTTCTTTAATTTCACTAGTTGTTTATTGGTCTATTCAGGCTTTCTGCGTCTTATGGATTCAGTTTTGGTAGATTATACATTTCCAGAAATGTGTGCATTTCAAGCAGATTGTCATATTTCTTGTCATATAGTTGTTTGTAATAATTTATTACAATCTTTTGTATTTCCAAAGTATTAGTCATGATTTCTCCTCTGTCATTTCTGATTGTTTGTTTGGGTTCACTCTTTTTCTTGATGAGTTTGGATAAAAGCTTGTCATTTTTGTTTATTTTTCTAAGAACCAGCTCCTGGACTTGTTGATTCTTCCAATCATGGTTTGAGACTCTAAGTTATTTAGTTCTGCTCTGATCTTGATTATTTCCTTCCTTCTACTTGCTCTGGGATTTGTTTGTTGTTGCTCCTCTTGTTCTTACAGCTTTATGGTTAGGATGTTTTTATAAACTTCTTGTGACCTTTTTAGGTAGGCCAGTATTACTATAAATTTCCCTCTGAGGACTGCCTTTACTGAATCTGATAGGTTTTGGATTGTTGTGTGTTCCAGAAACGTTTTGTTTCATCTTTGATCTTGTTAACCCATTCATTACTTAAAAGAATGTTATTCAGTCTCCATGAGTTAGTGTATTTTTGTTTTTTTCCCCTGAGATTGGTTTCTAGTTTCAAGCCATTATGATCTGAGAAGATGCTCGGTATGATTTCAATTTTCCTGTATTTTTGGAGGCTTGTCTTGTGACCTACCATGTGGTCTGTCTTAGAGAATGTTCCATGTGCATTTGAAAAGAATGTATATTTTGCTTCTTTGGGGTAAAATGTTCTATATATATATATCAGTTAGGTCCATTTTCTCTAGATTGTTGTTCAATGCCATAACATCCTTATTGATTTTTTTGTTTGGAAGATCTGTCCATTGTATATAGTGGGGTATTAAAATCTCCTACTATTAGTGTGTTGCTGTCTATATCCTTCTTGAAGTCCTCCAAGATTTTCCTTATATATTTTGGAGCTCCTATGGTCGGTGCATATATGTTTAACAGAGTTCTATCTTCTTGATGGATTGTTCCCTTAAGTATTATGAAATGTCTTTCTTTATCTCTTTTGATGGCCTTCATCATAAAATCTATTTTGTCTGAAATAAGTATTACTACTTCAGTCTTTTTTTCATGTCCATTTGCTTGATATATATTTTTCCATCTCTTCACTTTCAATCTGTGTCAATGTTTTTTCTGAGGTGGGTCTCTTGAAGACAGAATATATGTGGGTCATGTTTTCTTATCCATTTGGCTACCCTGTGTCTTTTGATTGGCACATTCAATTCATTTACATTTAAGGTTATTATTGATTGATACTTATTTGTTGCCATTTTCCCACTTTGTACCTGTGTTCCTCTTTGACTCTCCATGTTTCTTCTTCTTCTTTTTTTTTTTTTTAACCAGACCCTTTAGCATTTCTTACAATGCTGGATTGGTATAGATCAAACAGTTCTTTTAGTCCTGTTTTGTCTGGCAGACTCCTTATTTCTCCTTCCCTTTGAATAAGAGCTTTGCTGTGTAGAGTATTCTTGGTTGCAGGCCTTTGTTTCTGATTACTAGGAATATTTTTTGCCATTCCTTTCTGGCTTGAATTGTTTCTGTTGAATAATCATTTGATAGCCTTATCGGAGCCCCCTTATATGCTACTTGCTATTTCTCTCTTCATGCTTTTAGAATTCTCTCTTTGTCTTTGAAATTTGCCATTTTAATTATAATGTGCCTTGGAGTTGGTCAGTTTGGGTTGATCTTCATTGGGACCCTTTGTGCTTCCTGAACTTGAGTAACATTTTCACTCATCCTGTTAGGGAAATTTTCTATCATTACTTTTTGAACATGTTTTTCATTCCTGGTTTCTCTTCTCCTTCTGTTATTCCTGTATGAATGTTACTGCATTTCATGTTGTCCTGCAGCTCTCCTAAAACCTCTTCATTCTTGTTCAGCTTTTTTTTGTTCTCCTGTACTGTCTTGGAATATTTTTCTATGTTGTCCTCTAACTCACTGATCTGGTCCTCTGCTTCCTCTAGCCTACTATTGATTCCTTCTACTGTATTCTTCAATTCAGAAATTGTGTTCTTCATGTCCTCCTGGCTCTTAGTAATAGTTTCTCAGTCCTTTTTGATGCCGGTGTAGCTCTCAGTAAGTTCCTTGTAACTTTTCTGTAGTACTTTATAGTTCCCCTGAGGTTGTTTGTAGTTTTCTTTGAGCTGGCTGAGCTCATTGAGCTTCTCTAATTTCATTCTTTTGAATTCCATATCTGATACTTTGTTTGCCTGTTTCATTTAATGATCTTTCTGGCGATTCTTCCTTGCCTTTTGGTGATGGACTGATTCTTTTCTTCCCCATTTTGGGTGTCTGTTGTTTTTTGGGTTTTTTTCTTGTATTAATCTGCTTTGCCTTCCTACCTTCAGGAGCAAGCTTGTGTGTTAGGAGATTTGTGGAGTTCAGTGTTGCAGTCTTTTAAACTTTCTTCAGTTGTTGCTCTTGGGTTGGCTTTTTGTTGTCCAGTTGAGCTGTCTGGTTGTATTTTGACTTGGTTGTGTATGTCGCTTCTTTCCTTCCATGTGGCTGATTGAGAGATACTCCTTCTATTCTTTCTCATACACTGTTTTTGAGCTGCTCCTTGAATCCATGGCAGAAAGTGGCCTCAAAGGGAGATTTTAAAAGGCATATGAAAGAATCAGTAAAGTTAAAATAGGGAAAATGAAATGACCAACTCTGAGAAATAGAAAGAATAAAGTAAACAAAGCCTAAGGATTCTGTGGGACAACATGTGCATGTTCATATGCATTGTGAGAATACCAGAAGGAGAAAAGAGAAATAGAAAAGGTGAAAAAGATATTTAAAGAAACAATGGCTGAAAACTTTACAAATATGATGAAAGATATGAATTTAAAATTCAAAAAATCTCAACAAATTCCAAGTAGGATAAATTCAAAAAGACCCACACTGAAACATATTATAATCAGTAAAAACACAAAGAAAACTTTGAAATCAGTAAAAGAGACATGACTCATAAGATACAAATGATCCTTATTAAAATTAATAGGCAGATTTCAGATTTTGAAACCAGAAGGCCATGAGCTATGTATCCAAAGTACTGAAAGAAAAACTGTCAGAATTTTATAGCTGGCAAAGATTACTGCCCTTCAGAACTGAACGAGAAATTAAGACATTTTAAGAAAAAAAAAATGTAATTAGAGAATTCATTACCACTAGACCGATCCTGTAAAAATTTTATAGGAGTCTTTCAGGTTGAATTTAAAGGAACTCAGTAATTCAAAGCCAAATAAAGAAATGAAATATCTGGTAAAGATAAACACGTAGGTAGTTATAAAAGCTATTCTTGCTGTCTATAAGATACTCAGTTTAAATCCAAAGACACAAATATGTAGATGAAAAGTTAAAGTATGGAAAAAGATATTCTATGCAAATAGTAATCAAAAGAGAGCTGGGGTAGCTATACCATTAGCAGACAAAATAAACTTTAAATCAAGAAGGGTACAAGAGGCATAGGAGGATGAACTATTTACTTTGAGACTAAATGAGTCACAAGATCTTGAATTGCCCCAAAATTTAATTTTGATTTTTAAAATTTCATTATTTTTATATTTATTTTTTATTTTTAGTATACAATAAATGCTTAGCAGGTCACATATTTATGCCTTTACTAACAATTTTAGTCTGGTGCATAACATATTCCAAAAAGTACCAAATACTATTTGTAATCAGTATAATCATAATTATATAATTTATAATATATGTGTATGTATATGTACACGTGTATATATGGTATATATGTGTACTTGTATATAGTACATATAATTGACCTTCCAATTTATCTTTTTAATTTACATGCTACTTGAGACCTTTATCAATTCCATAATTATATATTTTATATTTTATACAGCTAGCATTTGTTCATATTTTCTGCATTTTTTTTTCCTATTACTCCTTCTGGCATTATTTACAAATTGGTAGTACATTCTCTAAGCTTCTGTTTGACTCAAAATTACTTTATTTCACATTCTTTTTAATTTTATTTTATTGGTGTTGTATCACATCCATCCCCTTTTTACTCCTTTCTGTCCCCTCCCCAACCAACCCACTCCCCCACAAAGTCAATCCCATTTGTTGTCCATGTCCATGGTTCTTCCATACTAGTTTCTTGACTAAACTGCTCCCCTTCTTTGTCTCCTCCTCCCCCATTCCCCCTGTCCACTGAAGGGTCTATTCATCGTATTCATAAATCTGGTTCTGTTTTGCTTGTTTGTTTGTTTTGCTCATTATTGTCCCATAATGGGTGAGATCATATGGTATTTGTCTTTCACTGACTGGCTTATTTCACTAAGCAGAATAGTCTCCAGGTCCATCCATGTGGTTACAAAGGGTAGGAGTTCTTTTTTTCTGCTGTGTAGTATTCCATTGTGTAAATGTACCAAAGTTTTTTGATCCAATCATCCAGTGATGGGCACTTAGGCTGTTCCCATCACTTGCCTATTGTAAATAGCACTGCTATGAACATAGGGGTACATAGGTTCTTCTTATTTGGTGTTTCAGGGTTCTTTGGGTATTGTCCTAGTAGCGGAATTGCTGGATCAAAAGGCAGTTCTGGCTGAGAACCAAGATAGTGGAGTAGTAAGTGGAGCTACACTAATTTCCTCCCAACACCAAACTGGAATTACAAATTAATTGGGGATAAATCATCCAGAATAACCAACAGAACACCAAATAGAGAGAAGATTCATTACCACAGACACAACAGAAGAGCAGATTCATCACAACATCACTGGTAGGAAGTGGGAAACTGTGAGAGGCTAGTGGGGCTCCCACAGGCTGCAGCTGAAGGGCTAGAGAAATGTCTTAGCAGCCAGGGGCTACATCTGAGAAGGGTGGGATCTAAACTGCCACTGGGCTTCCCAGACTACAGCAACAAAGCTGAGAGTTAAATAGCAACCAGCTGTGAAAAGCAAAAAGCCACCAGGTTTAGCCAGCTTGACAGTGAGACCATGTTCTTAAAGGGACCATGCACAAAAATACAGAGGCATCCACCTACCCTGGGCTCAAGCAGAGAAAGGGCAGAGTGGACTAGAGAAGCTTGGGGAAAGTTTGGGTCTGTGGCTTTAGGGGGAGAGCTGAGGGAGCAACCTATGAGTCCAGGGCTGACCCATCCCCCATATAGCCAGCAGACCACTCTTCTCCAAAGAGCGAGAGCCTGAGGGGAAGCCACAGCCCCATCCATAGGAATTAATCCACCCTACCCAGCGGTGCCTAAACCAGACCTCAGATCCCAGGTTTATTGGATTAACAACTGACTTCATCTGCCCCACCCAGAGGTGCTTAAAATTGACCACTGAAGACAGACTGATTGGATTAACAACCAAAGGAAATAAAGACATTGGATTCCTGGTAGTCTCCAAGTGGCTGACTAGACCCAGACTGGAACACGAGCTGATGTCGCCAAGCACAGATCCAGGCAGTAAAAAAAAAAAAAAAAGTGCACCTCTACACCACAAAAGGTCACACCACTAAGATGGTAAGTCAAGCAAATCAATTTAAGGAGCAGAAACAAACAAAAGCCACCTAAAATGGGGAGACCAAAAAAACCTCAGCAAATGGAAAGGAGGAATCCCCAGGAAGAGTGCAAAACGAAATAGAGGCAAGCATCCTATCAGACATGAAATTTAAAATAATGATGATAGAGAAGCTTAAAGAAAAATACAGCTAGTTCAAAGAAAATTACAACAACTCCAGGGGAACTACAAAGAACTCCATGGAAGCTACAAGGAACTTACTGAGAACTACACCAGCATTAAAAAGGACATAGAAACCATCCATAACAGCCAGGAGGAAATGAAGAATACCATTTTTGGACTGAAGAACACAATAGAAGGAATCAAAAGCAGGCTAGAGAAAGCACAGGATCAGATCAGTGAGATGGAGATCAATATAGAAAAAAGTTCCCAGGCAGTGCAACAAAATGAAAAAAGATTGAAAAAGAATGAACAGGCTTTAAGAGAGCTGCAGGACAACATGAAATGTAATAACATCCATATCATAGGGATACCAGAAGGAGAAGAGGAGGAGCAAGGGATAGAAAACCTCTTTGAAAAAGTAATGACAGAAAACTTCCCTAACTTGAGGAGAGGAAAATGTCATACAAACTCAGGAAGCACAGAGGGTGTCATGGAAGATGAACCCAAGCAGGACCAATCCAAGAAATATCATCATGAAAATGGCAAACTTCAAAGACAAGGAGAGAATCCTAAAAGCAGCAACAGAGAAATAGCTAGTAACATACAAGGGGGCTCCCATAAGGTTATCAGCTGATTTCTCCACAGAAACACAACAAGCCAAAAGGGAATGGCAAAAATATTTCAAGCAATGAAAAACAAAGGCCTGCATCTAAGAATACTCTACCCAGCAAGGCTCTCATTCAAAATGGAAGGTAAAATAAGGAGTTTCCCAGACAAAAGAAGTCTAAAAGAAGACATCTCCACCAAACCAGCATTGCAAGAAATGTTAAAGGGTCTGCTTTAAGAAGGTGAAAGAACAGAGAGACAGATGGGAACACAGGTACAAAGGTAAATGGATTAAATGCACCAATCAAAAGACATAGGGCAGCTGAATGGATAAGAACAAACTAACTTATGAATGCTTTAAAGTGATCTTGTTGTAAATATATTTAACTAAATAAGGTAAAATTTTGTATATTACTTGTACCTGTATTACTGCAGGTTAAGTTTTCTTAGATTGGAATCATTTCACAATATGGGAAATTCAGGGTACTTGCAATAACTCAGAAAAATTGAATGCAGTTAAGGAAGAAGTAAAACCTAGGAAAATGTGGATGTATGTTACACAGAAGACATGCTATCTTTCTTATTCACTGTGTCAAAATATGTGCTTATTTGTGGGTGTGTAATATATAGATAATGTTAGCAATTTATGTTTTAAGTAGCAACCAACTGGTCATGGGTGTGTTGTGAAATCAGTCCATTTTTAGGTTAGAAAAGATGCTGAGAATGAAGACCAATTTGGATGATTCGTGTAAATAGACAATATATATTCTCATATTACCATTTGATGATAATTAGATGAGATTCCTTTTAACTAAATCATGGAAATAAACATTTCCAGTTATGGCGGCCCCCAAAAAGGAATTAATGCTATAGTAAACTTTATTATTGAAATGTAAACATACCTAATCTCTACCTCAACAGACTCTTAAATAGTTCAAGGGTTAGTTTAGGACCACATAGGAAGTCAACCTCAAGTTTAAAAAATAGCTACAATACTATTCTACAAAATTATTTAAATCCTGGGTATTTTTATTTTTTGCCTCAACTTAGTAGGCATAATAATTTCTACTCTGGGGACTGGCTGAGCACTGCAAGTGCCATTGTTTCTGAAGGCTGCAACTTGTAAAACACATGTAGAAGGAAAATAGAGGGTATTGAAAGAAGTAAGACCTATGCACAGCCTAAATACATACATAAATAAATCAATCTACTATTTAAGATGGAAAACTCCTAAAAGAATAAGTTGTAGTTCCAGTAGCTCAAAATAAAGTTGAGTTGTATTATTTGAGGGGGAAAGATCTGATCAAAAACCAAATTCATTTTATACTATGGGTTTGGCACTATCTCTAGGACAACTTTCACAAAAGTGAGTTCTGCAATACACCATTTCTGTGATATATTTCACAAAAATAGCATTCCAGAGTAAAATAAGTATTAAAAAAGAAAAAAACAGCTCAAAATCCAGTATGTATTTTAAATATGTGTAAAAGTATGTATGGGTGATGTGAAAGGGAAAAAAAAAGTACACATTGGTGGTTACAGAATAGACAGGGGAGTGTTAAGAAGAACAAAGGAAATAGAGAAGCCAAAGAACTTCTATGCATGACTCATGGACATGAACTAAGAGGGGACATTGATGGAGGGAATGGGGTACTGGGTGGAGGGGGGAAAAGGGAGGAAAATTGGAACAACTGTAACAGCAAAATAAATATAACATTAAAAAATAAAAATTTTTAATTAAAAAATAAATAAGTAAAAAAGATAGTTCTGTTTTTAGTTTCTTAAGGAAACTCCATACTGTTTTCCATAGTGGCTGCACAGCCTGCATTCCCACCAACAATGCACCAGGGTTTTCTTTTCCTGACATCCTCGCCAACACTTGTTGTTTGTTAATTTGCTGATGATGGTCATTTTGACAGTGGTGAGGTGGTATCTCATTGTGTTTTTAATTTGCATCTCTCTGATGGCCAGTGATATTGAGCATTCTTTCATATGCCTTTGGGACCTCTGTATGTCTTCCTCAGAGAGTTGTCTATTCAGGCCCTTTGCCCATTTTTTAATTGGGCTGTCTGTCTCCCTGGTGTTGAGTCACATGAGTTATTTATATATTTTGGATATCAAACCCTTGTCTGAGTTATCATTGGGAAATATATTTTCCCAGACAGTTGGTTCCCTTTGAATTTTGCTGGTGTTTTCTTTAGCTGAACAGAAACTTTTCAATTTGATATAGTCCCATTTGTTTATTCATTCTTTTATTTCCTTTGCCCTTGAAGAAGTACCAGTAAACATATCTCTGCATAGGATATCTAAAATTATACTGCCTATATTTTTATCCAGGACCTTTATGATGGCACTGCTTATGTTTAAATCCTTTATCCATCTTGAGTTTATTTTGGTGTATGATGTAAGGTGGTGGTCTAGTTTTAGTTATTTCTATTCTTATGCCAATACTAGACTGTTTTAATTATAATAGCCTTGTAGTATAGTTTGATGACCAGTATTGAGATTCCTCCTGCCTTGTTCTTCTTCCTCAAGATTGCTATGGATATTCATGGACATTTTTGACTCCATATAAATTTTTGAAGTATTTTTTCTATCTCTGTGAAGTATGTCATTGGTATTTTAATTGGGATTGCATTGAATCTATAGATTGATTTGGGTAGTATGGACATTTTAATGATGTTAATTCTTTCTATTCATGAACATGGTATATGCTTCCACTTATTTGTCTCTTCCTTAATTTCTTTCTTCAATGTTCTGTAGTTTTCTAAGTACAGATCTTTACCTCCTTGCTTAATTTTATTTCTAAGTACTTTATTTTTCTTGTTGCTATGGTAAATGGGATTTGTTTTCTAGCTTCTATTTCTGATGTTTCATTATCAGTGTACAAAAATGCTTTTGATTTTGGAATATTGAATTTATATCCTGCTATTTTGCTAAATTTGCTTATTAGGTTGAGTAAGTTTTTGGTGGAGTCTATGGAATTTTGTATATACACTATCTATCACCTGCAAATAATGACAGTGTTATTTCCTCCTTTCCAATTTGAATATCTTTGATTCCTTTTTCTTCTCTGATAGCTATGGCTAGAACTTCCAAAAATAGTGTTGAATAGAAGTGAAGAAAGTGGACAGCCTTTTATTGCTTCTGGTCATAGAGGGAAAGCATTTAGTTTTTGCACCTTGAGTATGGTGCTGGCCTTCAGGTTTCTCATATATGGCCTTTATGATGTTGAGGTATGCTCCCTGTATTCCCATTTTTCTGAGGGTGTTTATCATAAATGGTTGCTGTATTTTATCAAATTTTTTTTCAGTATCTATTGATATGGTCTTATGGTTTTTGTCTTTCATTTTGTTGATGTGGTGTATTACATTTATTGATTTGCAAATGTTGTACCATCATTGCATTCCTGGGATGAAACCCACTTGATCTTGGTGTGTAACCTTTTTAATGTATTGCTGGATCCAGTTGGCCAATATTTTGTTGAGAATCTTAGCACCTATGTTCATCAGAGATATAGGCCTATAGTTTTTTTTTATTTTTTTTCTTAGTTAGTCTTGAGCTGGTTTTGGGATTAGAATAATATTGGCCTCATAGAAAGAGTTTGGGTGTCTTCTCTCTTGTTAATTTTTTTGTAATAGGTTGAGAAGGATAGGAGTTACTTCTTCTTTAAATGTTTTGTAGAATTCACCTGTGTAGCCATCTGGTCTGGGGCTTTTCTGCTTTGGGAGATATTTTTAAAGATGTTTTTTTCTTTTAAAATAGTTTATTATTTTTAGAGAGAGGGGAAGGGATATAGCCAGAGAGGGAGAGAGACATCAATGTACAATGACTTTTCACCTGCCTCCAGCTGCGGAAGTGGCTGGAGTGGGAACTGGCTTGCACGCTGGTTGAGTGTCCTGGCTGGGGAATAGAAACAGTGACCTTTGAGTTCACAGGCCGGCTCCTTATCCACATTGCCACCAACCCGGAAAGGAGATTTTTGATTACTTCTTCTATTTCACTACTTGTTATTGGTCTATTCAGGATTTCTACTTCTTCTGGATTCAGTTTGGGTACATTATACATTTCCAGAAATTTGTCCATTTCACTCAGGTTGTCATATTTCTTATCATATAGTTGTTTGTAGTAATTTCTTAAAATTCTTTGTATTTCTGAAGTTTCAGTTGTGATTTCTCCTCTGTTGTTTCTGATTCTGTTTGTGTGGGTCCTCTCTCTTTTTCTCCTGAGTCTGATTAAAGGTTTGTCAATTTCTTTATTTTTCAAAGAACCAGCTCTTGGACTTATGGATTCTGCACACTGTAGTTTTAGTCCCTAAGTTATTTAATGCTGCTTTAATTTTAATGATTTCTTTCCTTTTACTTGCTCTGGGCTTTGTTTGTTGTTGCTCCTCTAGTTCTTGCAGCTTTATGGTTAGGTTGTTTGTATAACCTTCTTCCATGGTTTTTAGGTAGGCCTGTATTGCTATGAATTTCCCTCTGAGGACTACCTTTGCTGTGTCCCATAGGTTTTTGGCTGTTGTGTATTCAGTGTCATTTTTGTTTCTAGAATTTTTTTTTATTTTATCTTTGATCTCATTGTTAACCCCTTCGCTACTTAAAAGTATGTAATTCAGTCTCCATGAGTTAGTGTTTTTGGTTTTTTCCCTTAAGGATGGTTTCTAGTTTCAATCTATTGTGATCTGAGAAGATGCTTAGTATGATTTCAAGTTTTCTGTATTTGTGGAAGCATGCTTGTTACCTACCATATGGTCTATCTTTGAGAATATTCCATGTGCATTTGAAAAGAATGTTTATTTTGCTTCTTTGGCATGAAAGGTTCTCTTTACTCCTGTTAGGTCCATTTTTTCTAGAGTGTTGTTCAATGCCACGATATCCTTGGTGTATTTTTGTTTGGAAGATCTATCCATTGTAGATAGTGGGGTATTAAAATCCCCTACTATGAGTGTGTTGCTGTCTATATCCTTCTTGAACTCCTCCGAGATTTTCCTTATATATTTTGGAGCTCCTATGATGGGTGCATATATGAAAATAGAGTTCTATATTCTTGATGGGTTGTTCCCTTAAGAATTATGAAATGTCCTTCTTTGTCTCTTTTTATGGCCTTCATTTTAAAATATATTTTGTCTGAAATAAATATTGTTACTTCAGCAATTTTTTCATATCCATTTGCTTGATATATGTTTTCCATCCCTTCACTTTCAATCTGTGTTGATCTTTTGTTCTGAGGTGGGTGTCTGAAGACAACATATAAGGGGGTCATATTATCTTACACATTCGGCGACTGTATGCCATTTTTGTTTTTTAATTTTATTGTTGTTGTATTATATCCATCCCCTTTTTGCTCCGCTCTGTCCCCCTCCCCAACCACCCAAAGTCAATCCCACCTGTTCTCCAGGTCCATGGTTCCCTTATACTAGGTTCTTGTCTAAACTGATCCACTTCCTTGCGTCTGTCTCCCATCTCTCGCCTCCCCCCAACCCCTTTCCCCCTGACCACTGAAGGTCTATTCCTAGTATTCATATGCTTGGTTCTGTTTTGCTTGTTGATAATTTTGATCATTATTGTCCCATAATGGGTGAGATCATATGATATTTGTCCTTCACTGACTGGCTTATTTCACTAAGCATAATACTCTCCAGTTCCATTCATGTTGTTGCAAAGGGTAAAAGTTCCTTCTTTCTTTCTGCTATATAGAATTCCATTGTGTAAATGGACCAAAGTTTTTTGATCCAATCATCCACTGGTGGGCACTTAGGCTGTTTCCAGCACTTGGCTATTGTAAATAGTGCCGCTATGAACATAGGTGTGCATAGGTTCTTATGAATTGATGTTTCAGGATTCTTTGGGTATAGTCCAAGTAGTGGAATTTCTGGATCAAAAGGAAGTTCCATTTCCAGTTTTTTGAGGAAACCCCATACTGGGGTTTTCCACAGTGGCTGCACCAGCCTGCATTCCCACCAACAGCGTATGAGGGTTCCCTTTGTCCCTCATCCTCGCCAACAATTGTTGTTTATTGATTTGCTGATGATTGCCATTCTGACAGGTGTGAGGGGGTATCTTATTGCGGTTTTAATTTGCATCTCTCTGTTGACTAATGATGTTGAGCATTCTTTCATATGACTCTGGGCCCTTTGTATATCTTCCTCAGTGAGTTGTCTGTTCCAGTCGTTTGCCCATTTTTTAATTGGGCTGTCTGTCTTCCTGGTGTTGAGTCGCATTAATTCTTTATTTATTTTGGAGATCAGACCCTTGTCTGAGGTGTCAATGGCAATTATGTTTTCCCATACAGTTAGTTCCCTTTGAATTTTGCTGATATTTTCTTTAGCTGAACAGAAACTTTCCAATTTGATATAGTCCCATTTGTTGATTCATTCTTTTATTTCCTTTGCACTTGGTGAAGTATCAGTAAATATATTTTTGCATAGGATATCCAAAAGTTTACTGTCTCTATTTTTCTCCAGGACCTTTTTGGTGGCCACTGCTTATGTTTAACTCCTTTTTCCATCTTGAGTTTATTTTGGTGTATAGTGTAAGTTGGTGGTCTAGTTTTATCTTTTTGCATGTTGCTGTCCACTTCTCCCAACACCATTTGTTGAAGAGACTGTTTTTACTCCATTGAATGTTCCTTCCCACTTTGTCAAATATTAGTTGACCATAGAGTCCTGGGTTAATTTCTGGACTCTCTATTCTATTCCATTCATCTATATATCTATTCTTATGCCAGTACCATGCTGTTTTGATGACAGTAGCCTTGTAGTATTATTTGAAGTCTGGTATATTGTGATTCCTCCTACCTTGTTCTTCTTTCTCGAGATTGCTGTGTCTATTCGTGGGCAGTTTTGGATCCATATAAATTTTTGAAGTATCTTTCCTATTTCTGTGAAGTCTGTCATTGGTATTTTAATTGGGATTGCACTGAATATGTAGATTGCTTTGGGTAGTATGGACATTTTAATGATGTTAATTCTTCCCATCCACGAATATGGTATATGCTTCCATTTATTTGTGTTTTCCCTGATTTCTTTCTTCATTGTTCTGAAGTTTTCTGAGTACAGGTCTTTTACCTCCTTGGTTAAGTTGATTCCAGAGTACTTTATTTTTCTTGTTGCTATGGTGAATGGGATTTTTTTTTCGCTTCTATTTCCGTTGTTTCATTATTGGTATACAAAAATGCTTTTGATTTCTGGATATTGACTTTATACCCAGCTATTTTGTTAAATTTCCTTATTAGGGTGAGTAAGTTTTTGGTAGAGCCAATCGGGTTTTGTATGTACAATATCATATCATCTGCAAATAATGACAGTTTGACTTCCTCCTTTCCAATTTGGATACCTTTGATTCCTTTTTCTTCTCTGATGGCTATAGCTAGAACTTCCAAGACAATGTTGAATAGCCATGGAGAAAGGGGGCAGCCTTGTCTCGTTCCTGATCTTAGTGGGGAAGCTTTCAGTTTTTGTCCAATAAGTATGATGTTGGCTTCAGGTTTCTCATAAATGGCCTTTATGATGTTGAGGTATGCTCCCCCTATTCCCATTTTGCTGAGGGTTTTTATCATAAATGGTTGCTGCACTGTATCACATGCTTTTACAGCATCTATTGATATGATCATATGGATTTTATCTTTCAATTTGTTGATGTGGTGTATTACATTGATTGATTTAAGAATGTTGTACCATCCTTGCATCCCTGGGATGAAGCCCACTTGATCATGGTGTATGATCTTTGTAATATACTGCTGAATCCGATTGGCTAATATTTTGTTGAGAATTTTAGCATCTATGTTCATCAGAGATATTGGCCTGTAGCTTTCTTTCTTAGTTGTATCTTGCCCTGGTTTTGGGATTAGAATAATATTGGCCTCATAGAAAGAGCTTGGGAGTCTTCCCTCTTACTGAACTTTTTGGTATAGTTTGAGGAGAATAGGAGTTAGTTCTTCTTTAAATGTTTGGTAAAATTCTCCTGTGTAGCTGTCTGGTTCAGGGCTTTTGTGCTTTGGGAGATTTTGGATTACTTCTTTAATTTCACTAGTTGTTATTGGCCTATTCAGGCTTTCTGCTTCTTCTGGGGTCAGTTTTGGTAGATTATCCCTTTCCAGAAATGTGTCCATTTCATCCAGGTTGTCATGTTTTTTGTCATATAGTTGTTTGTAGTAATTTCTTACTATCTTTTGTATTTCTGAGGTATCAGTTGTAATTTCCCCTCTTTCAGTTCTGATTCTGTTTATTTGGGTCCTCTCTCTCTTTTTCTTGATGAGTCTGGATAAGGGCTTGTCAATTTTGTTTATTTGTTTCAAAGAACCAGCTCCTGGACCTGTTGATTCTTCGAATTGTTGTTTGAATCTCTGAGTTATTTAGTTCTGCTCTGATCTTGATGATTTCCTTCCTTCTACTTGCTCTGGGCTTTGTTTGTTGTTGCTCCTCTAGTTCTTGCAGCTTTGTGGATAGGTTGTTTTTATGAACTTCTTGTCACCTTTTTTGGAAGGCCTGTATTGCTGTAAATTTCCCCCTGAGAACTGCCTTTGCTGTATCCCATAGGTTTTGGGCTGTTGTGTGTTCATTGTCATTTGTTTCCAGGAACTTTTTGATTTCATCTTTGATCTCATTGTTAATCCATTCATTGCTTAAAAGCATGTTATTCAGTCTCCTTGAGTTAAAGAATTTTTGTGTTTTTTCCTTGAATTTGGTTTCTAGTTTCAAGGCATTGTGATCTGAGAAGATACTTTGTATGATTTCCATTTTCCTGTATTTGTGGAGGCTTGTCTTGCGCCCTACCATGTGGTCTATCTTGGAGAATGATCCATGTGCATTTGAAAAGAATGTATTTTGCTTCTTTGGGGTAAAAGACTCTGTATCCATCAGTTAGTTCCATTTCCTCTAGAGTGTTGTTCAATGCCACAACATCTCTGGGGATATTTTGTTTGGAAGATTTGTCCATTATTGATAGTGGGGTATTAAAATCCCCTACTATTAGTGTGTTGCTGTCTATGTCTTTCTTGAAGTCTTTCAAGATTTTCTGTATATATTTCGGAGATCCTATGTTGGGTGCGTATATGTTTATCAGAGTTATTTCTTCTTGATGGATTGTTCCCTTAAGTATTATGAAATGTCCATCTTTGTCCCTTTTTATGGCCTTCATTGTAAAATCTATTTTTTCTGAAATCAGTATTGCTAATCCAGCTTTTGTTTCATGTCCATTTGCTTGATATATAGTTTTCCATCCCTTCCCTCTCAATCTGTGTCGATCTTTTGTTCTGAGGTGGGTCTCTTGAAGACAGCATACATGTGGGTCATGTTGTCTTATCCATTCGGCTACCCTATGTCTTTTGATTGGTGCATTTAATCTATTTACATTTAAGGTTATTATTGATTGATACTTATTCATTGCCATTTTCTCCCTTTGTGTCTGTATTCCTCTTTGGCTTTCTCTGTTTCTTCATTTCATTTGTTTACTTATTTTTAGAGCAGACCCTTTAGCATTTCTTGCAATGCTGGTTTGGTAGAGATGTATTCTTTCAGTCTTTTTTTGTCTGGGAAGCTCCTTA
>PVIW01011644.1:0-36408 GCA_004026585.1 Noctilio leporinus | reverse complement strand
TTATTGTCCCGTAAGAGGTGAGATCATATGATATTTGTCCTTCACTGACTGGCTTATTTCACTAAGCATAATACTCTCCAGTTCCATCCATGTTGTTGCAAAGGGTACAAGTTCCTTCTTTCTTTCTGCTACATAGAATTCCATTGTGTATATGTACCAAAGTTTTTTGATCCAATCATCCATTGATGGGCACTTAGGCAAAGGACTGTATTTTAAATGGGAGCAGGAACTCTGGACACTGGCTCTTGTCTTGGTCTTGTTGAGGAAATGGACTTTGACACTGGAGTCCAGGATTCTACCAGATCACACACCACCTGAATAAACTTTCCTTTTGCACCAGCATCTGCCTCATAAGTTTGGCTTGTGGCCATAGGCAGCCAAACCTCCATTTCTGTTCAGTTATGTAACTGGAATAAAAACGTCTTTTCCTAGATTTGTAAAAGATCTGAATCAACATCTAGAATAACCCCACTTAGATTTTTTAAATTGATAGTTTATTTTTTACTGTATTTTTCTCATTACTATATATCCTCCTTCTCTCTTCCACCTCCCCATCCCCGTCCCCCCAGCCCCCCATCACAGCACTGTTGTGTGTGTCCATAGCCCTTTTTCTTTTGCTCAATCCCTCCACCCCCGAACTGCCCCACCCAGAGTTTTCTACCTGCTCTCAGACAGACTCATAGGTAGAGCCCATTTTGATTTTCATGGTGTATAGTATTCCTTTGGTGTCTCTCCAGTGACCATTACCTGTGCTGTCATCATAGGGTAAAACAAAGCAAACCAACAAAAAATAGGAAAACAATGATAAACTGTTGTCTCAGCTGCCTGCAAAGTATAGGCATTCAGAGTTCTTCAGTAGGCCTTCTTGCATAAATGCAAATGTTGCGACGATGTTTCATAATGCTGTATAAAGGCGAGCGTGGTTGGGCATTGATCATAAAATGGACTTGCAAATGACTGCACTTGTTAGTATAAATCAGTGCCACCTGGCACAATGGAGGAGCTAGATCAGAGCTTGCTGTTGCTTTTTCCTTAATGTATCTATTTTTTTTTTTTTTAAATGAGTCTGACTGTCAACTGGGATTATTAGACTGCATAATGATATTTTTATGTCCAAACATATGAATAAAATGACTTTCTTACCATGTATATTATTATTATACTTGCTTACTGAATGTAAATTAACATGGAAATAAATCTGTGATATCAAGAATATACATTAACCTGTGTGGGCGTTGTAAATATATAAAAAGAGCACCTAGCTCTTTGCCTTTCCATAGTGGTATAATATCTTATACTGAATCTAGAACTGGACATTTTGTATATTATGCAACTATATTTACTTGACCCACTTTAACAATATCACATCTTCATTGCTGTATTTGGTGTTCTCAGGAATACAATCAAGATTCTCATGGAGTCTAACTTTGTGAATCTCATAACCTTGACCTGTCTACTGTTTTCTGGGCCAGTGCATGAGATTCTACCTCTGTCTTTACTCTTTTCGAAAACTGTTCTTCGCACTTCTTTCTAAAAACACCAAGCTTACTCTTCTTTCCTTCTTCATACTGGCACCTAGATTCTTCATTGCCACTGCCTTTGGGACCAGTGCTCTACCCACACTCACCAGCATGGCGGCCATGCATGCCCTACCTGTGCTGCCTGACCATTCACACCCAACTCCATCCAACTGAGACATGTTCTCCTCTTTCTGCACAGGTCTGTTCAAGGGTTATCTCTTTTGTGAACAAGATTTCTCTGTTACCTGCCTCCCTCTTCTCATAGTGTTTAACAGGTCCCATAAACCCTCTTTTGTGTACTTGTCTGTGTCCTTGCTTAGCTCAAAAGACAGATCAGTGTGGATAGTTTTTGCCTACTCATTTTTGTCCCACCACCACACAGCTGACCTGGATAGATATCCAGCAAATGTCCACTGAATGCTCAGTTCCTTCATCATCTGAAAAATGGCTTTCAAGTTCTTCTAGGTCAACAAATAGTTTTCTAAGATTATTGAGGCTGGAAGAATACTCTGGACTCAAAATAGCAAAGTTGCTTCTGTCTTGGTCATTCAAGATTCTTGCCTCCGTCTCTTCCTACTTCTTTATGCCCATCTCCTGACTGCTTCCCTGGAACCAAGAGAGTGTGAGTCACACAGAGCAGACCACCTATTTTCCAGCTTAAAGCCTGATGATGGCTCCATTATCCTTCGAACAAAGTAATGCTTTACCTTGATTTGCAAGGCCTGGTGCAGTCTTGCCCTGCCAACCTTCCCACCCTCATGCTGTGCCACTCTGCCCCTCACTCACTGTGTTCCAGACAAATGGACCTTGTTTGCTTCCTAGAATAAGCCAAACTCTCCTCTGCACGGAGGCCCTCATATGTGCCATTCCCTCTGCTGGAACACTCTTCCTTAGCCAGCATGAAATTAAGTGTAACTTTCTCAAAGAAGCCTTCCTTAAGCACCCCATCTAAAGTAGATCCCTGTTTCCTCCCACCTTTTCTCCAGGACTGTACCCTATTTCTGTCCTTCTTCCAAGAATCACAGGTAGCAATTTGTGTTTATGTATTTTTTAAAATTTGTTCATGATCTTTCTCTAATTCTCAAACTGTGAGCCTCTTAAAGACAGGGCACCACACCTATCTTATTCCTTCTGTAACTTCCAAGGCACACAACTGCATCTGCCCTAGAGTGAATGATAATAAATAGTTCATCAGTGTCAAATGAGTGATCATCCCAAAGCAATTGTGTAAAAGGACTTCTGTAAGCACATAGGTTCTCAGAACAACCAACTGAAATATGATTACAAAGTGCCAAAATTACTTTAGGTGTGGTTGTGAACTGAATGTTAATGTCTCTCCCAAATTCATACATTCAAACCCTACCTCACAATGTGATGGTATTTGGAGGTGGGGCCTTTGGGGGAGTGATTGAGTTCAGATGAGGTCATGTGGATTCAATTAGTGTCCTTAAAAGAAGACAAAGATCTCTCCCTCTCTCTCCTATCTCTTTCTACACACACACACACACACACACACACACACACACACACACACGAGAGGCCATGTGAGAGCACAGTGAGAAGGTGCCTGTCACAAGTCAGAAACGAGCTCTCACCAAAACCAGACCATGCTGGGACACTGACCCAGAACTGTAAGAAAATAAGTGTCTGCTATTTAAAGCACCAGTTTGTTTGTTTGTTTTAATAGAAAATGGTATGTTGCCTGAGTAAGCCTCAGGTATTTTGTCCAGTTCTTATTTTTGTAATGCTTTTGGTGGTTAACTTGTTTTCTTCTCTTCCTATTTCAAACTTGTATATATTTTATAGCCTCTTTTGCTCTGTGTGCTTGGACTCACTCCCCTATATTTATACAAACACACATAACACAGCGCACACATCATTTATGGAAAGATATGAGCTCTTACCTAATTTCAATCCTAATGTTAGTTCAAATGGGTCCTTTTTGTGACATTTTAAAGAGTGTGTTCAATGAGATTCTGGACTGTGAAGAAGGGGTCTGCTTGTTGAAATGATCTTTTCATCTCACAAATAATATAATCTGCAAAGGAAGCACAATGCATTGACTTTGGTGCATTAGTGGAGGAATATTTTCACATTCTACAGCTGTGTACACAAATAGGCCATTGCCTAAAATATGAGTCACACTAGAAAATATATAAATTCCAACTTACAGTAGCTTCTTTTGTTCCAATTTTTGTATTCATTATATTTTTTAAAAAAGACATATTTAAATACCTGTGTCCGCTCTCAAGCCATTCAAGATTAAACAAAGCTGGGGTCCAAATTATCTAGTGGTCACATTATTACTCATGTAGCTTTTCTGCTGTTAAAGCTGTCCAGCAAAGTAAGAGTAGGATCACTATAATGATAAGAATGCATTCTTCAAAATGAACACAACCTATTGGATCCTACAGGACCCAAGCCTTTGAGGAAAGACACAGTGATGTAAAAGACCTCTTAGTTATTTCATGTGCAGCTCTATGAGATCTGCTGAGAACTAAAGGTGATTCTTGGAGCAAACATATTAAAAACCAGTAGTGTTTGAAGAAGCTTGAGCAGGTTAAGGCAACAAATAAACAAAAACAATCCCCCGCCCAACCCAATTCAAGATGCACCAGGGACTTGGCATTCATTTGCTTCCAGGCCTCGTACACAGGTGCTCAGCTATCATTAATGAGAAGTTAGTCTGACAGGCTTTGCCTTGTCATGATTCTCGTCCCATGCCTAATTCCTCTAGTAAACATTTGTTAAAGGCCCTCTGTGTGCCAGGCACCATGCAGCTCCACAACCCTCTCTTAGATGCCACCTGTGAAGTAAGAGAGGCAAAGGTGCAGAGAGGATGGAATACTGTTGTGCCCAGTGATTAGGTATTCAATCCATCACACATTTGCTGAGGATCTGACAGGTGCTGGGTGCTGTGCCAAGTTCTGGGAATGCAAAGAAATTCCATGAGGCCCTTGTTCTCAAGAGATCCCAGTGTGAACACAGACCAAACTTTAGAATGTTTTATGAAGGGAAAGAAGCAAATTACAGAACAGAATAGATGCTTCTGAGTAAAGAAGGGTGTGTGCAATAAAACAGTGTATGATGCACATGCACATACATGCACATGTGTCTTGTAAATGCCTAGAATATCTATCGGGAACCTTGGTTGCTTTTGTGGAGAACTGGTTTTGTTTTCTTATGGCAACGTTCACTCTCTTCAATTGTTTCATGTATTTACAGGGTGCACGTGATCAATTGGTAACAATTTGGCATCTCCTTATTCTATATGCTTCATTTTAATTTTGAAAAACTATATTTCTAAGGTTATGATTTAACAGCATTGTTTCAGATATAAACTATTAAGTTCTGAGAGCAACTATCATGTTGAAGGAACACGATGTTAGGGCAACCATAATATCTGGACTGTGTAGAGGGCCAACTGCTAAGGAAATTGCAGGCTTCAAGTAACATACCTTTAGGTACAGTTGACAATGTGAGGAAGGTGTATGAAGCTGATCTTGATGTTGCCACACCAACAGGGAAAATGTGTAAGGTGTGCAAGGCTCGCACAAGTCCAGATATTGTACACAGAATCCATCAATGAATATCCAGGAAAGTTAATGAGCTCCATAGCAAGAGAACTGCAGATGTCAGATGCAACAGTTCACAAGATTATTGCTGAAGATGTCAGATACAGATCATATGTTCTTAGAAGAGGCCAGTTTATGACACAGCAGACAAAGGAAAGGTACTTTGAAAAAGCAAGGAAACTGCTAACAAAGTGAAGAAATCCCAAAGAAAAAAACCCTCTGTTTTTCTTCTCTGATGCAAAGCAGGACCAAATACCCAACAGAAGACACAACAGGTGGCTCTCTGAGAATCTTAGTGAAGTCCCAATTGTCATGAAAATGAAATTTCCTGCTACAATGATGGTGTTAGGTGTTGTTAGCAAAGAAGGCGATATCATGACCCTGCATTTTTTTCTACAAGGCTTGAAGGTGACTGCTCATGTTTACCTTGACGTTTTGAGAGAAGTAGTTGTACCATGGATGAAGCAAGTTGCAAATGGATGTCATTTTATCCTCCAATAAGGTGGTGCGCCAGCACATAATGCCAAAAAGGTGCAAAACTTTCTCAGTGTCCATGTTCTTGAATTCTGCTCAAAGGAAATCTGGTCACCTAGTTCACCAGATGCAAATCCTTTAGATTATTATGTACAGAGCATTTGTGTGAGAGAAGTTAATAAACAACCTCATTCCAATAAAAGGGCTGTTAAAGCTAAGATTGAAAACATTATGACATGCATGGATAAAGAAAAGTTAATTAAAGTGTGCTCAAGATTCCCAAGTTGAATCGAGTCTATTATTGCAACAAATGGAAGTTTTTTGAACAATTAAAAAATGACTATGTTTATGTATTTACATTAAGAATAAATTATTTCAAAATACAACACTTTTGTGGTATGTTCTTTATTTTACTAAATTTTTGCCTCTTTATCATGTGCACCCTGTATTTGTTAACTTATTTATTATCTTTTCTCATACTAGGATGTAACTAGTTCCTAACAGTTGTATTTCTGATAACTGGAATAGTGATTGATATGTTTTAGATGCCTAGTAGTTTTTGTTTTTCCTTTTTTTAAACGTGATTTTATTTATTTATAGAGAGAGGGAAAGGAAGAAAGAAAGGGAGAGAAACATAAATATGTGGTTGTCTCTCTTGCACCTCCAACTGTTCTGCTTGTTTTTTAAATTTTGTTTTTTAGATTTAATTGTTATAGATATGTATTTATTGCCATTTTATCGTCTTCTTCTTCCTCCTCCTCCCTTTCCCCCTTCCTCTTCTTTCTCTTCTTCTCCTCTCCTTCTCCTTCTCCTCCTCTTCTTCCTCCTCCTCCTCCTCCTTCTTCTTCCTCCTCTTCTTCTTACTCTTCAAGAAGACCCTTTAATAGTTTATATAATGCTAGTTTAGTGGTGATGTACTCTTTTAGCTTTTTTTTTTTGGTCTGGAAAGCTCTTTATCTAAATGATAAAGATATCTTTATTTCTAAATGATAAATTTGCTGGGTAGAGTAATCTTGGTGATAGGTTTTTGCTTTTCATTACTTTGAATATTTCTTATTAATCCCTTCTAGCCTGAAAGTTTCTTTTGAGAAATCAACTGACAGTCTTATGTGGGCTTACTTGTAGGTTATTAACTGCTCTTTTCTTTCTGATTTTAAGATTCTTTCTTTGTAAAAAACCTTTGGCATTTTTATTATGATATGTCTTCATGTGGGCCTCTTTGAGTTCATTTTGTTTGGGACTCTCTGTGCTTCCTGGGCTTATATGCCTATTTCCTTCACCAGATCAGGAAACTTTTCTGTCATTATTTTTTTCTAATAAGTTTCCAATTTCTTGCTCTGAGTGGATTTTTTTATGTTGCTCTTATTTCTGGCTGAATCTTTTTTAAAGTTGTTTAGGTCCTCACTAAGTTCTCTGAGCATTCTTTTTTTTTTTTTTTTTAAAGATTTTTTATTTCATTATTTTTAGAAAGAGGGGAAGGGAGAGAGGCAGAAAGGAAGAGAAACATCAATGTATGGTTGCGTTTCACCTGCCTCCAGCCACAGACCTGACTGGAGACCTGGTTTGCAACCTGGTTATGTGCCCTGGCTGGGGAATCGAACCTGTGACTTTTGGGTTCGCAGGCCGGTGCCTTAACCACTGTGCTACCAGCTAGGGCCTTCTCTGAGCATTCTTATAACCAGTGTTTTGAACTCTGCATCTAGTAGCTAGCTTGTCTCTATTTTGCTTAGTTCTTTTTCTGGAGTTTTGTTCTATTCTTTCATTTGAGCCATATTTCTTTGTCTCCTCATTTTGGCAGCCTCCCTTTATTCCTGTGTATTAGGTAGAGCTGCTGAATCTCTTAGGCTTTGTAGAGTGACCTAATGTAGTAGGTGTCGTGTAGGGTCCAACGGCGCAGCTTCTCCTATTACCCAAGCTGGGCACTTGAGGTGTGTCTACTGCATGAGCTGTATACACCCTCCTGTTGTAGTTGAGCCTTGATCGCTGTTTGGAATGTCCAAGGTCAGCCAACATCTGTGTTCTGTATGGGGGTCACCCAGCATAAGCTACAAAGTCATCATCTGCAGATGGCTGCTGCTTATTCTGGGCTCAGAGGTATCTAGGTGAGGCCAGACTGTGAACCAAGATAGGCTACTACTATTCCAGGCCTGGGACAACTTAGTGAGAGGTACGGGGCTCACTGAGGCCTGATGCTGCTTGTTTGAGAGGATGGGTCAAGACAAGCCAATGTATAGAAAAGCCACTGGAAACAGCTTTGGTGGGCCAAAAGTTGGGTGGAACAGGGCCTCAGAGAATCACCAGATTGAGGCAAACAGTGTGAGCCAGGTTGATGGAGTCTTAGATATGGTGCCTATGTGCCAGCTCTGTGGATCTATGAGGGGAGGGCTCAGAAAAAGAATAGTGGCCTCTGCCAGCACCTCTGTCTGGGAGAAAACTGCCCCCCAGCTCTCCCCTTGATGCTGGAAAATTCAGTTATTTCTCATATGTCTCTGAAGCCTTTTAATATGCTAACTCCATGCCCACATTTAGAGTAAGTGAATTCAGGTAAGTCTGTGAACTGGCTTTTAAGAGGAACTGCCTGAGACTCCAGCAGTTTCTATCTTTCACAGCCTCAATTCCTGCTGACTTTTTCAGCCAAAAGTGATGGCAACTTCTCTTCTTGGCACTGGAACTGTGAGCTGGGGTCCTGGTGTAGGTCTGGGACTCCATGCTCCTGAGATATCCCTCCTGATTTTTTTCACCACACATGGGTGTGGGACCAGCCCATTCTTCATCTTCAACCCCTTATCAGTTTTGATGTACTTTCTTCTTTAATCTGTGGGTTTAGGACTGCCATTCAGCTTGATTTCTGGCAGTTCTGAATAATGGTTGTTCTACAGTTTAGTTGTAACTTTAATGTGGTTTTGCGAGGAGGCGAGCCATATTTACCTAGACTGCCATCCTGACAAAAAGTCTCAAATATTTCAGTATGTAACCTATAATTTAATACACTCCATACCTATACAAATAAATCGTAATACATTAACATGAAATATTCAGTATTCAAATATTTCTAATTAGTGTAATATTTTTTAACAGGTTGTTTGAATTTTATTTAACAGTGTACATGGTTATACCACTAAATGTTCACAATAGGGAATATGGCTTCACCTGTCCATTCATCCATCCTCCTTCCTTCCACCCACTATATTATATAGTAAGTACCTAATGTGTTCCAGACATCGTTCCTAGTGCTTAAGGAGTTTTCACTTTAGCTGAGGGTGATCAGTAATAAATAATACAAGTATGTGGTAAGTTCATACCATATTTAAAAAGTGGAAATAGGGTAACATACATTATAATAGAAAGAGCACTCTTCATAAAATTGACATGAGTTTCAAAGTATTTAGGTCCCTTGTGGTATTTAAAATTTGCAACATTTCATATTCTGATAAAGCCTTGTTAACAGATCATATTGATCCTTTCTATAACAAATAAGTAAATTAAGATAATAAAAATTTAACAACTTTTTCACAACTCTGTTGACTGGACTGTGCTATTATATATAAATTGAGTCATGATAGCTGAAAGCCAAGAACACTCTTTGCTAGGGTTTGGGCGGTCAGACTTGAGTATTTATGAAACAGAGTTAGGAACTGTCTGACACCAGGCTCTGGCATATGCTCTGTAAACAATGGATTGTCATTTACACAAGCCAGGCCAGTGGATATAAACTAATGCTCCTTGAGCAGGTCTCCTTAAAGAGAACCTTTTCTTGTTGGAGCTTGATAGCATCAGTGAAGGCAGCTACCCCTAAATCATGAAGTGTCTTTTGCCCAGTTGTGCATGTTCTAGGAAAAACAGAGTTATGGGTAGGCTCTGTTAGTCCCAAGAGCCTTTTTGAGTAGTACTTGAATCTTACAATGAAAGGTGTCATTTGAACTCCTGATAGAAAATGCCAACAGTGTTAAAACAATGTTAACACAGAAAGGGCCAAGACAATGTTTTAAAACTCATGTAGTCATTAAGACATGAGCTTACCATAACATTTTTGTTAAAACTGAAATCTGGTTAAAAAGGGGTAGGAAAGAATTCTTGACAAGCTATTCCAAAGACTATTAAGTAGTATAACTGATTTTGACACAAGTCCCTGAGAATGTATACTCCCAAATGATGGGGCCACAGTGGTCACTTTGTGAGGGGGAGGATATTCTCTTATTTTTCCAAAGGTATGGTTGTGCAAAAATTACTAAAAAGTGTCATTTGTCATTGCTTCCAAAGCCAGTCTCTCAGTCATGTTAGAAAAACAATCCACTTTCTAAAGTTTAGAATTATACCTTAGATGTAGCAAAATGATGCCAGTAAGTTCACTGTCTTCAGAAGTACTAGAAGTTGGTGCTCACCTACTCCCCTTTTTACCTGTTTGGCCCAATTTAGGAATATTGGTGAAGTATATTTCTGCATCTAAATTTGAGCTGAAGGAACAGGATTGAGTGTGTTGACAAAACAAATTCATTTCCTTTTTCACTGAAATGATGGTGACTGACATCACTGCCTGAAATTGATCAGCTGCTTTGTTTATCCCATCCTGCCTTCCACCAACCTCCTTCTTTCCACTCTAAATACTGATTTATCCCAGATTTCCCTTTCATCAAGATTTTGAAAGCTCTCAAAAGGGCAAGAGGATGGTTCTACAACCTACAAACCTATGATTTTGATTCCAATTCTGGGTAAAATGACAGATATATGTATTGGAAAGATGGTTCAAAAGTATAGAAAGAGAAGTGATTGTTTTTTGTAGGACTCATGGGTTCACCAGTGAGTCATACTGGATCAAACTTATTCCCCTTCCACAGCATTACAAGAGCTCTAGACACAGGGGACATGGTATGGTGGAAAGTAGCCTGAACTAGGAATTAGAAAGTCTATCTCCAAATCCATCTTTTCATTTTCCACCATATGATTTGAAACAAGTCATGTGTCTTCTGTGACTATTTGTCAAATGTGTCTATTTGTCTCATCTATAAAACAGGGATAATATTAGCTTCTGGAACAAGTTAAGAAGTGAATAAATATTACTTTCCTTTTAAGGATTAGTTTGAGGGTTGAAAGATATAATGAATCTTAAATGGACTAGAATATGGTCAAGCAAATAATTCAATACATGTGAGTAATGACCACACTCACAGAAAAAGACAAAAGTAAACAAAAAGTATAATTTTAGGATGGAATATTAAAAAGGTATTATGTTGTACTAGAAATAGATGAAGGAATCAGGAATATTTAATTCAGAGAGGGGGAAAGCTCTGGTGGAAGTGGGGAAGCATCAGATCTGCTATAACTAGTACAAGGGTTGACAAAGGACAGCTCTTGGACTGAATTTGATTGACTACTCATTTTTGTACCATCTGTGAGTTAAAAAAGGTCTTTTCATTTTTAAGTGGTTAAGAAAAAAAATCAAAGGAAGATGGCATAAGATCCAAATTTTAGTATCATAAGCAAGGTTTTATTGGGACACAGTCCCCCTGTTCATTCACATGTTATCCATGCCTGCTGCGTGTTACAATGGGAGAGTTGAGTAGTTGTGACAGAGATCATATGGCCTGAAAACCCTAAAGTATCTACTGTCTGGCATTTCACAGAAAATATAGGAGCTAACCACTACCCCTGCTAGTGAAGTAGCACCTACCTCTTCCTTTAGGAAATCCTCACTGACCCCAGGAACATACAATACTAAGATTAGAGCTATTAAACTCATTATATTACTTTTCAAATATTACATTGAAATTGCCAGAATTGTTCTATTGTATCAGTTTCCAGAAACATAAATAAAAGGTCTTTGAAGTCAAGGACTGTATCTTTTCCACTGTAGTATTCTCAGGATGGAATGCAGAGCCTTGCAGATAAAAATCCTCTGGGCAGTTACTGTTATTAGCCCTTTACATGTATCAGCTCACATCATGGTCTCAACAGCCCTATGAGACAGCTTCTATCATTCACCCAAATTTACAGGTGAAGCAACTGAAACACAGAAGTTAAGTAACTCACCCAAATTTGATTGGTGTGCAGGGGACAGTGCTGGTGTTTGAAAACAGGAAGTATGGAGTCACAGAGTCTGTGCTTATAGCTGCTATACTTCTTGTTGAATAATAAACAATTTTGTCTATTTTATCCATGATTAGATTGTAAGCTATCTGAGACAGTGATCATAGCATACGGTTTTGCTTTCCCACATAGTCTAGCACAGATGTGAGCACATGATATTATGATATAGTTAAGGAATGAGCATGCGACTTGGAGTCAAGCGATCTAAATTCTAGGCCATTGTTATGTCTGAGCTGCTGAATTACCTTAGGTTACTTCAGTGACCTTGATGAACCTCAGGAGTGACTTTAGGTCTCAAAATTTTGAGGGATGTATTAGTTTCCTGGGACTGCCATATAAATTACCACAAACTAGGTGACTTAAAACAGCAGTAATTTATTCTTTCACAGTTCTAGAGGCAAGAAGTCTGAAATCTACAGGGTAAGTCATGCTCCCTTGCAGGGCTTCAGGAGAAGATTCTTCCTGTCTCTTCTAGCTTCTGGTGGCTCGAGGTGTTATTTGGCTTGTGGCAATGTAATTCAAATCTCTGCCCCTGTTACCACATGATGTTCTCTCTGTCTCAGATTCCCCAATCCTGTCTCACAAAAGGATACTTGTTGTTGGATATAGGATCTACTCTAAATCCAGGATGCTCTCATATTGGAAGTCTTAATTTCATCAGCAAAACCCTATTTTCAGAGAAGCTCATATTCACAGGGTTAGGACTCAGACATATTATTTTACAGGACACTATTCAATTCACTATAAGGGATAAAAGCCTCTTTGAGAATTGATGGATGAAATAGATTTACACAAATGAAAAAAGTTAAATAGAAATTTTAACACTCAAATATTAAAATTTTGCTTATTATAATTGTAGGCAAATTTTGGAATTCAACTGAAATTCAACCACATGACCAAAGTTAAGAGCTCTAGTCTGCATAATCTCTGAGAACTCTTCTAATTTGAAAAATTCAAGTTAACTCATATTCTGTGAGTGCATTTCATTTTTTGATGAATCATGCCCTTTGTTCCTCAGGTTCCTTTACAGTTTGTGAGGAGGGGTCGTCTAACTTATTTCATGTGGAACATATCTTCCATGGAGCATGTGCCATCCTAGAAGAAAGTCTCAGGTCTTAAATTATTCTGATACTTAGAGTTTACAGGCAGCTCACTCAAGACATTATTTTTATTATATAAAAGTCCAATTGTGGTTTTCCTTAAGTAATTGCAACAGCTGAGAGGTAGCACAAGTGGTTGATATAAAAAAAGTTGATCATATCAGATTTTCCCTTCCCCATAGGCTCTTTCTAATGTTTTAATGTGAAGACTGGGTTTTAGGAAGGCTAAGAGAGTACAATTGATCATCAGAGAGTGGGTTCATTTATGTGGATGTTTATAAATAAAATTGTCTGTCCAGTGAGTCATTTATGTGCTGGAGGAACTGGATGGTGAATCAAACTCTAAGTGACTTCATCACAAGTGATTAAACAATATAATTCTATTCTTAATGATAGTTTTAATGAGTGGTTTTAAATAATTATAATAACACTACATGTAAAGCAAATGCTTTTAAGACAGGTTTTTCATATAGATGTCCACAAACTAAATTTCATGGGCCTGTTGCCTACTTTTATGAATTTAGTTTAGCTGGAATACAGCCACACTTATTCATTTATGTATTGTCTACAACTACTTTTGCACTTTGGCAGAGCTGAGTAGTTGCAACAGTGACCATATGGTCCCCAAACCCTAAAATATCTATTCTCTGGTTCTTTATTAAAAAAAGCTGCTAATCCCCACTCTACACTATAGATAGCAACACATACAGCTAAAAAGTGTGAAAAGAGGAATAAATTTTCTTCTGTAGAAATAATCTACAGATTATAAGAAACATATTTTTATTAGATAAAGGTCAGCAAGAATATTAAGCTGAGTAGGAAAGCCTATAGAACTTCAGCTAGCCATGCAGACTTATTTGTGATAGTTAATATAATATATTCTGAACACCTGAGGATGACATATGGGGTCCAACTTGTGCTCTACAGAGAGAATTTTGTTTTCATGCATTAAAAACAAAAAAATAAACCCAACCCCTGAAATCATATGTTCTCATATGTACAGCTTCCATTTGCAGGGGTGGTAGAATTAATTTTACCTCTATGTTTCATTGCTGATGTTCATGAAATGTTTTTTCAAAAGCTGTTATAAATGCTAATCCTACAAATGTTTATAATTGACTTTGTCTTTTACAAAGGTACTTTGAATAAAACTCTTATTGAAATTGATTGAAAATGGAATCTACCTAGAGTAGTCCCTTACCTTAGCTTTCTGCCTCCCTTTTTTGTCAATCTTGCTAAGCATTATGTCTTCTTGTAAATTACTTTGCTATTTTTAGATGTTAAGAAGTCAATTTCCCAAATGTTTTATGTTTAATTTGTCCATTCTCAATAAAAAAATTACCCATTCTCAATAAAACATAAACTTTAAAAAGCCTCTGCAGGTGAGAATGAGGTTGGAAATAGTGAGAAAAATTGATACAATGTTTGTTTTGGAAGAGGGTGTTCTCCTATGGAAGAGGATGCTCAGTAAGCTTCTAGACCAAATAGCATGATCAATTAATTATATATCAGCTTCATCCAAGTCTACTTCACTTTTCTCTGTATTGGGACTGAAGCTCCTTTTGTGTTTTGGGAGGAGGTTCAAGCAGTTCCCTTCATGTAGGGTGACAATATTTTCTGAACCAACAATTGGAATGTATGTGTGCCCTGGAGATATTTAAGGCACATAGTCTGATAATGGGTCAGAATATATTAAACCAAGAACGCAGTAGGAAATGACCTACATATTTTCCTCACACCACATTTTTCTTAAATTGACCCAAAGACTGAAATATACTGAGAATGCATTTGCTCCTCTACAATAAATTAGCTCAGATGCTCCTTACCATGAATAATATATTGGATTAACAGAGAAACTTTTATTTCTTTTAAATAAGCATCGTTCTATTGCCTAACATAATTAATGTAAAAATCCAAAAATATTGACTAGTATAATTAATATAATTATAGTAATGCATGTAGACCCTTTTTCCCTTGGATAATTACTATTCTAAAAGTGCAACTATGATGCAGGAAGTTCACCATGTTGCTGTGATAGTGCCTGTGGGCAGGTGCCCAGCTAGTCTTCCACAGGAGAGATAATTAAGAGACAGTGGTACAGAAATGCAGGTTGTAGCACGCACAAGTGCTCTGGTGCATTGACCTTGGAGCTCCAAGCAACTTGGAGAATGGTTTGGTTTTCAAAATTACAATTCCTCCCAGGTTCTAGAGGGAGGCACAGAGAAGATTTTTCAGATTTCACTCCATTTCAAGGAGGTAAAATACCTAGTTGGCAAAACTGCCCTCTCCTTGGAGACCTACTAGGAGGACTTTTCAGATGTTTCAAAAATGCAGAACATATAGATGAATCTGAAAAACTGCCAGAAGGAAGAAGCAATTTTCTACTTTGTGCAAAGCTTTACAATAACAGGAAGGTGGAGAGTGAGTGGGGGAGTAATGAAGTGGGCCATCCACTGATGGGAGCAATGTAGTATACATACAGGTAATAATAGGGTGGCTGCCGACTTTTGCAGTGGCTCCTCTTGGCAGTTTGCTTCTAAGTCATCTCTAACCCTAATCAAATGGTTAAGAAGGGGAAAAATGCAGGTTTGACAACATTAAAAGTATCTTATTGAAGGCAGACTAGAGGAGACCCATTCAAGAAACAGTGATGTGGCGACTGAATCCACATGGTCTAAAAGGAGATACAGTAAGAAGTATTAAAAGAAGAATTTAAAAAGTTCCGGAACTCAGTGAACAAAATAACGCCCTGTAAAAAGTGACCTGGGGAACCAACATTTCTTGCCCAAGAATATCATCAACCACCTGAAACAGTGAATGGAATGCGGTCTGCTGTGTAGCATGTGTGTGTCTAAGCAATAAAGAAACCAGCCTTTGGTGTGTATGTGCAGGTTATTTTGGGATCAGTTAAATGAAAATAAATAATGTGTCATGTGTGGAAATCCTATCTGTGCTTCCTTTTCAAAATGTTTATTTCCCCTTATTCCATTCAAAAGGGAAACCGATAAGGAGTAGAAAGAGGAGGCCACTGTCTCTTTATGAATACTAATAAGGAAATCAAGGGAGACAGTGGCACTTCAAGTTTCATCTTTCCATTTCCTAGAGGCGCAAACTCTGCAAGTTGTCACCTTGGTGTATTCAGTGCCTTTTGAAGCACTAGACTCCTCCAGAGAGAATGTCAGCCCCAGCCCTGGGCAGTTTTGACAAACAGAGTATATATTGATACATGATAAAGTATGCTAGAAATCACCCCAGTGCTAAAGGCTACTATAGTTTTAATATCATCATTTGAATTAACAAGCATTCTGTGGAGAAATAATGAGCTTTCATTATTCAGAACATCATCCTTACCCGGGGAACTCAGAAACCATTAGCTCTTGAGAACTTAATGAAAAGATGATAAAGAATGTTTTAGGTAAAAGTTTGAACGGGCACACTTGATAACTGAGGTAAAATATTAATGTTTGCTTGGATGATGTATTAGGATAGCTGAGCAAGGCTCGTGGAAGCGATGGATGCCATGTGCGGTGAGCCTGCGCCTGTGCGGCGGCTGGACTGGCCCCTCTACACGCCAGCAGTTCTTCTCTGGGCAGCTGTGCCTCTGAGCTGACCGCAGGCAGGGCATGTCCGGGTCTCCGTTAGACTTACAGATGAGAAGAAATGGAGGGAGACAGGGAAAAAGGGGACCGAAAAAGATAAAGTGTGATCAACAGGTATCACTGTATAGGCTCAGAATTGGCATCTCTAACGAATAAAATGCCTAAGTTTAAATGATAAATATTTTTCTTGTTTTAGTCTGGTCAAAAGACTATGAACTTTCATGTTCCTATTCCAGTTTTGAATTCTACAATATAAAATTGCATTGGGAAAGGAAAGAAAAAAAAAGTAAAAAAAGAGGTATTGTAACAATAGATCACATTTTTAACACTTGGATGCCATTGTGAACCATCTGTGAACTGGTTCTTGGCCAATATAAACACATAATGAAAATACAAAAAGTGGAGGCATCAAAACATCATTCATGTTCCCACCATAAAAAGATAGCTCCTGGAAATACTTTGGTGTATTTGCCTTCAGGACTTTTGCAGTATGTAGATTATTTATATATAATAATCATATAGCATATACAGAATTATACATGTAGTAATTTTAGAGCATTTTTTCTGATTATACAATGAATACATGATGATTATCTAACAATGAAAAATACTGAAAATTATCATAACTTTGGCATTTATGCGAGTCATCCTGAAAAGCTTATTAAAAGCTGTCTCCTGGACCCCATGTCAGAACTATGAATAAAATATCCAACAGAGGCAGTCTCTGGGGTAGGACTGTCTGGGTTAGAGTCTTGGTTCCACCTCTCAACAGTATGTAGCCTTGAGCATATTATTTCACCTCTTTATGCTGGAGTTTTCTCATTTGTAAATTAAGGATAAAAAGCATACATACCTCAGGGCTGCTCTAAGGATTCAATGGCATAACATCCATAATGCACATGGAAAACTGGTTTGGACATAGCATGAAATCAAATATTAGCAATTAATATTATTATTAATATAATTAATATTATAACCCTTATCTACAGTTACAAGATACTCAGATGATTGGAATGAATTGTTAGAACCATGTTGTGTATTAGTCTTCTTTCCTATATATTTAAGAATATGATTAGGATTGCATTATTGTGAATATGATAGGTTAGCATTCAATATCCTTTCAAAACGTTTTCTAGTATGCATTTTAGTACGCTTCTCAGAATCCCTTGCATCTTAAGTTCTGAGTACAGTTTAGGGTCTAGAAAGTAGATGCACTCACTTAAGATTTAGAAGATGAAAATGGGACAGAGGCTATTTCTGCTGCTTGATTTTCCTAGCAAGCATGGGTGGGTGGGAAATTGATGTTTCTGCTACTAAGAAGTGTCAAACTCACTTGGTTGGGGGGCAGGGGGCAGGGGAGAGGGTGGCTATGTCAGCTTTGAGGTTGCCTTCAAAGGGCCAAATGCAGCCTTAACAGTTAGCCAGCTGGTTAGAAACAAGGCGGGGGGCTGAAGGTGCTGGGCCTGATAAAACAAGGTGGAGGGCCGGATTCAGCCTGCCGGCCTTGTGTTTGCCACTGGTGTTCTATATCAACAGGAGTTTTACTATCTGTTGAACTATAGAGTTGGGGGCATGACTGGAGAGGGGGTGCATTTTGCTGGTAGAAATCATACCTCTTGGTTGGGGTGATGGGGGTGAAGTTCAAAAGTTCAAACAGCTTACCTATTTGGCAGGAGCCTTCCTCATTACAAAAGAGGCTCTTCTGGTGACTGAGTTTTGTAACTTTGGAAATCATTCCTGTAACCTAACTTAGCAGCTCTTCCTTCAGCCTTCCCAATAACATTAAAACTTGTAATAAATCTGCTTCTGCTAAACCTGATAGAGTGGATTTTATTCTTTGCAACTGAAACTTGGCAATACCATTTAGTATAGTTTTAAAATCTAAGACTTGAGTAGAAATAGCCTCAAGTCTTAGAAGGAAGATGATAATACAGAGGGATTTGTATCAGATAAAATACATTGTAGGCCAGTTTATTGTTCTTTATGAATTATATATAAAACCATATTTCCTCTCTCAATACAGTCATATGTTGTTTAATAACAGGGATATGCTCTGAGAAATGTGTGGTTAGAGGATTTTGTCATTGTGTGAACATCAGAGACTGTACTTACACAAACCTAGATGATACAATCATTTGCACACCTGGCTATATGGTATAGCCTACAGCATGTTACCACACTGAATTTTTTTGGCAATTGCAACACAAGGTAAGCATTTGTGTGTCTAAAAATAGAGAAGGGAGATCAAAGATGGTGACAGAGTAGAGAGTAGTGCAGATGGTGTTCTCGAGTACCAGAGCAGCTGGAGGATAGGATAGGGAGCGCAGGATATCTTCAGGTCCCTAAGAATTGGAGCAGTCAGCATCTGGACACAGGGGAGCACAGCCCAGAGGCAGCAGAGACCTACAGGAGAGCAGCCCACAGGTCCAGAATACAACAAGACGCCCCAAATAAAGGCCACACCAAGAACAATAAGCAGAAAAAATCTGGGAGACTGCAACATTGAACTCCACAAATCTCCTATCACAGAAGGGTGCTCAACTAAGGCAAGGAAGCAAAGCAGATTAATCCAAGGAAAAAGCAAAAAACAAAAAGCAAGCAACAGCAGACACCCAAAATGGGGGAAAAAATAATCAGTCCATCACCAAAAGGAGAGGAAGCATCCCCTGAAAGACCACCAAATGAAACAGAGGCACACGAAATATCAGATAAGGAATTCAAAAGAATGATGATAGAGAAACTCAATGAACTTAGCTGGTTCAAAGAAAACTATAAACAACTCCAGGGAAGTTACAAGGAACTTACTGAGAGCTACAACAGCAACAAAAAGGACATAGAAACTATTAATAAGTGCCAGAGGGAAAAGAAGAATACAATTTATGAATTGAAAAATACAGTAGAAGGAATCAACAGTACGGTAGAGGAAACAGGGGACCATATCAGTGAGTTGGGGGAGAACATAGACAAATACTCCAAGACAGTATAAGAGTAAGGAAAAAGGCTAAACAAGAATGAAGAGGTTTTAAGAGAGCTGCAGGACAACATGAAACAATAAGACCTGTATCATAGGGATACCAGAAGGAGAAGAGAAACAAGGAATGGAAAACCTGTTCAAAAAAGTAATGGTAGAAAATTTCCCTTACATGATGAGTAAAAACATTAATCAAATTCAAGAAGCACAGAGGTTGCCAATGAAGATCAACCCAAACAGACCAACACAAAGGCACATTATTATTAAAATGGCTAATTTCAAAGACAAAGAGAGAATTCTAAAAGCATCAACAGAGAAACGACAAATAACATATAGGGGGGCTCCAATAAGGCTATCAAATGATTATTCAACAGAAACAATTCAAGCCAGAAGGGAATGGCAAAGTGTTTTAAGTAATGGTAAACAAGGGCCTGCAACCAAGAATACTCTACCCAGCAAGGCTCTCATTCAAGATAGAAGGAGAAATAAGGAGCTTCCCAGACAAAAAAAGACTAAAAGAATACATCTCTACCAAACCAGCATTGCAAGAAATGCTAAAGGGTCTGCTATAAAAATAAGTAAACAAATAAAAGGAAGAAACAGAGAAAACCAAAGAGGAATACAGACACAAAGGGAGAAAATGGCAATGATTAAGTATCAATCAATAATAACCTTAAATGTAAATGGATTAAATGCACCAATCAAAAGACATAGGGTAGCCGAATGGATAAGACAACATGACCCACATATATGTTGTCTTCAAGAGACCCACCTCAGAACAAAAGATTGACACAGATTGAGAGTGAAAGGATGGAAAAATATATATCAAGCAAATGGACACACACAAAAAAGCTGGAGTAGCAATACTGATTTCAGATAAAATAGATTTTACAATGAAGGCCATAAAAAGGGACAAAGATGGACATTTTGTAATACTTAAGGGAACAATCTACCAAGAAGAAATAATTCTGATAAACATATACACACCCAACATAGGAGCTCTGAAATATATAAGGAAAATCTTGGAAGACTTTAAGAAAGATATAGACAGCTACAGTAGTAGCTAACAGTAGGGGATTTTAATACCCCACTATCAACAATGGATAGATCTACTAAACAAAAAATCCCCAAAGATGTTGTGGCATTGAACAACACTCTAAAGGAAATGGACCTAACTGATGTATACAGAGTCTTTTACCCCAAAGAAGCACAATACACATTCTTTTCAAATGCACATGGATCATTCTCCAAGATAGACCACATGGTATGTCACAAGACAAATACAGGAATACTGAAATCATACAAAGTATCTTCTCAGATCACAATGGCTTGAAACTAGAAACCAATCTCAAGGGAAAAAACAAATTCTCTAACTCATGGAGACTGAATAACATGCTTTTAAGCAATGAAGGGGTTAACAATGGGATCAAAGATGAAATCAAAAAGTTCCTGGAAACAAATGACAATGAACACACAACAGCCCAAAACCTATGGGATACAGCAAAGGCAGTTCTCAGGGGGAAATTTATAGCAATATAGGCCTTCCTAAAAAGGTCACAAGAAGGTTATAAAAACAACCTAACCATAAAGCTGCAAGAACTAGAAGAGCAACAACAAACAAAGCCCAGAGCAAGTAGAAGGAAGGAAATCATCAAGATCAGAGCAGAACTAAATAACTCAGAGATTCAAACTACAATTGGAAGACTCAACAGGTCTAGGAGCTGGTTCTTTGAAAAAATGAATAATATTAACCAGCCTTTATCCAGACTCATCAAGAAAAAGAGAGAGAGGACCCAAACAAACAGAATCAGAACTGACAGGGGAGAAATCACAACTGATACCTCAGAAATACAAAAGATTGTAAGAAATTACTACAAACAACTATATGGCAAAAAATATGACAACCTGGATGAAATGGACACATTTCTGGAAAGGTATAATCTACCAAAACTGAACCCAGAAGCAGAAAGCCTGAATAGGCCAATAACAACTAGTGATATTGAAAAAGTAATCCAAAATCTCCCAAAGCACAAAAGCCCTGGACCAGATAGCTACACAGGTGAATTTTACCAAACATTTAAAGAAGAACTAACTCCTATCCTTCTCAGCCTATACCAAAAAAAATACAGGAAGAGGGAAGACTCCCAAACTCTTTCTGTGAGGCCAATATTATTCTAATCCCCAAACCAGGGCAAGGTACAACTAAGAAAGAAAGCTGCAGGCCAATATCTCTGATGAACATAGATGCTAAAATTCTCAACAAAATATTGGCCAGTCGGATTCAGCAGTATATTACAAAGATCATACACCATGATCAAGTGGGCTTCATCCCAGGGATGCAAGGATGGTACAACATTTGTAAATCAATAAATGTAATACACCACATCAACAAATCGAAAGATAAAAACCATATGATCATATCAATAGATGCTGAAAAAACATTTGATAAAGTGCAGCAACCACTTATGATAAAAACCCTCAGTAAAATGGGAATAGAGGGAGCATACCTCAACATCATAAAGGCCATCTATGAGAAACCTGAAGCCAACATCATACTTAATGGACAAAAACTGAAAGCTTTCCCCCTAAGATCAGGAATGAGACAAGGCTGTCCACTCTCTCCACTTGTATTCAACATTGTTTTGGAAGTTCTAGCTTAGTCATCAGAGAAGAAAAAGGAATCAAAGGTATCCAAATTGGAAAGGAAGAAGTCAAACTGTCATTATTTGCAGATGATATGATAGTGTACATACAAAACCCGATAGGCTCCACCAAAAACTGACTCAACCTAATAAGCAAATTTAGGAAAATAGCTGAGTATAAAGTCAATATCCAGAAATCAAAAGCATTTTTGTATGCCAATAATGAAACAACAGAAATAGAAGCAAAAAACAAATCCCATTTACCATCACAACAAGAAAAATAAAGTACCTAGGAATCAACTTAACTAAGGAGGTCAAAGACCTATACTCAGAAAACTACAGAACAATGAAGAAAGAAATCAAGGAAGATACAAATAAATGGAAGCATATACCATGTTCATGGATGGGAAAAACTAACATCATTAAAATGTCCATACTACCCAAAGCAATCTACATATTCAATCCAATCCCAATTAAAATAACAGTGACAGGCTTCACAGAAATAGAAAAAATACTTCAAAAATTTATATGGAGCCAAAAACACCCACAAATAGCCACAGCAATCTTGAGAAAGAAGAACAAGGTAGGAGGAATCACAATCCCGAAATTCAAACAATACTACAAGGCTACTGTCATCAAAGCAGCCTGGTACTGGCATAAGAATAGACATAGATCAATGGAACAGAAATTAACCCAGAACTCTATGGGTTATTTTTGACAACGGGGGAAGGAACATCAAATGGAGTAAAAACAGTCTCTTTAACAAATGGTTTTGGGAGAACTGGTCAGCAACATGCAAAAAAATAAAGCTAGACCACCAACTTACACCACACACCAGAAGAAACTCAAGATGGATAAAGGATTTAAACATAAGCAGTGCCACCATAAAGGTCCTGGAGAAAAATATAGGCAGTAAATTTTTGGATATCCTATGCAGAAATAGGTTTACTGATACTTCACCAAGGGCAAAGGAAATAAAGGAACAAATCAACAAATGGGATTATATCAAATTGAAAAGTTTCTGTTCAGCTAAAGAAAGTATCAGCAAAATTGAAAGGGAACCAACTGTATGGGAAAACATAATTGCCAATGATACCTCAGACAAGGGTCTGATCTCCAAAAGATATAAAGAACTAATGTGACTCGACACCAGGGAGACAGAGAGCCCAATTAAAATTGGGCAAAGGACCTGAACAGACAACTCACTGAGGAAGATATACAAAGGGCCCAGAGGCATATGAAAGAATGCTCAACATTACTAGTCATCAGAGAGATGCAAATGAAAACCACAATAAGATACCACCTCACACCTGTCAGAATGGCAATCATCAACAAATCAACAAACAACAAGTGCTGACGAGGATGTGGGGCAAAGGGAACCCTCATACACTGTTGGTGGGAATGTAGGCTGGTACAGCCACTGTGGAAAACAGTATGGGGTTTCCTTAAAAAACTAAAAATGGAACTGCCTTTTGATCCAGCAATTCCACTACTTGGACTATACCCAAAGAATCCTGAAACACCAATTCATAAGAACCTATGCACACCTATGTTCATAGCAGCAGTATTTATAATAGCCAAGTGGTGGAAACAGCCTAAGTGCCCATCAGTGGATGATTGGATCAAAAAACTTTGGTACATTTACACAATGGAATTCTATATAGCAGAAAGAAAGAAGGAACTTTTACCCTTTGCAACAACATGGATGGAACTGGAGAGTATTATGCTTAGTGAAATAAGCCAGTCAGTGAAGGACAAATACCATATGATCTCACCCATTAAAGGATAATAATGAACACAAGTAACAACAAGCAAAAGAGAACCAAATATATGAATACAGTGAATAGGCCTAGTGGTCAGGGGGAAGGTGGTTGGGGGGAGAGGGGAGGAAGAGGCAAGGAAGGGGAACAGTTTAGACAAGAACCTAGTATAAAGGAACCATGGACATGGACAACAGGTGGGATTGACTTTGGGGGGAATGGGTGGGTGGGGAAGGGGACAGAGGGGAGCAAAAAGGGGATGGATGTAATATAACAACAACAAAATTAAAAAATAAAAATAAATTAAAAAAATAAATACATAACAATAAAAGAAGAAAAATAAAAATAGAGAAGGTACAGTAAATGCACAGTATAAAAAATAAAAACTGAATGGGTGGGTGGGTGGGGGGACAGAGGGGAGCAAAAAGGGGATGGATGTAATACAACAACAATAAAATTAAAAAAAAAAAAAAAAACTTATACACTTATGCAGAGCATTTACCATAAATGGAGCTTGCAGGACTGGTGACTCCATGAGTGAACAGGGAGTGAATGTGAGGTGTAGGATATTACTACACAACTGTAGACTCTATACACTGTACATTTGTGCTACATTAAATTTGTAATTTTTTAAATAATAAATTAAACTTAGCTTAATGTAACTTTTTTACTTTAAATAGTTAAAAATTTAAAACTTTTTTTACTTTTATAATACAATTTAGCTTAAAGGAAAAACACATACAGTTGTATAAAATATTTTCTTTCTTTGTATCCTTATTCTGTAAGCATTTTTCTATTATTGATTTTTAATTTTTTAAACTTTTTTTGTTAAAAACTAAGACACAAACATATATGTTAGCTTAGGCTCACACAGGGTCAGCATCACCAATATCTTGTTCCACTGGAAAGTCTTCAGGGCAATAGCACACATGGAGCTGTCATCTCCTGTGAGGACAGTGCCTTCTTCTGGAACCTCTTGAAGGACCTGGCTGAGGCTCTTCTTGAGAACATGTCACTCTTTTCAGAATTATGTCCATGATGGTTTGCTTGTTTATTTCTTTTTTTAAAGTGTATTTTATTGCTTATTCTATTACAGCTGTCTCAATTTCTTTTCCCTTTGCTTCCTCTGCCCATGACCACCTTCTCTCCAGCAATTCTACTCCCCTTAGTTCATGTCTATGGGTCGTGCATATATAAGTTCCCTGGCTTCACCCTTTTCAGTACTATTCTTAACACCCCCTTGTCTGTTTTGTATCTACCAATGAAGCTTCTTAATCTCTGAATCTTTTCCCCATTTCTCCCCCTGCCCTCTCCCAGTTGATAACTCTCTAGATGCTCCCCATACCTATGATTCTGCTCCTGTTCTGGTTGTTCACTTAGTTTATTTTTATTCTTGTGTTTTAGAATCAGTTGTTGATCATTGTGAATTTGTTGTTATTTTAATGTTGATAGTTTTGATCTTCTTTTTCTTAAATAAGTCACTTTAACATTTCATGTAATAATGACTTGGTAATGATGAACTCCTTTATCTTTACCTTGTCTGGGATCTGCCCTTCCATTCTAAATGACAGCTTTTCTGGATAGAGTAATTTTGGTGGTAGGTTCTTGCTTTTCATCACTTTGAATACTTCTTGCCTGCAAAGTTTCTTTTCAGAAATCCGCTTATAGTCTTATGGGAACTTCTTTGTAAGTCATTGTTTTCTTGTGCTGCTTTTAAGATTCTCTCTTTATCTTTAACCTTTGGCATTTTAATTATGATGTGTCTTGGTATGGTTTTCTTTGGGCCTAGCTTGTTTGGGCCTCTGTGTGCTTCCTGAGGTTGTGTGTCTATTTCCTTGGCCAAATTTGGAAGTTTTTCTTCATCATTTTTTCACATAAGTTTTTAATTTCTTGTTCTTTCTCTTCTCCTTCTGGCACCATTATGATTCGAATGTTGATATGTTTGAAGTTGTCCCAAGGGTTCCTATGTCTCTCCTCATTAAAAAAAAATTCTTGTTTTCTCATCCTGTACTGGTTGACTGTTTATTTCTTCCATGTGTTCCAAATCATTGATTTGAACCCCAGTTTTCTTCCCTTCACCATGGATTTTGTGTGGATTTTCCTTTGTTTCACTTAGAATAGCCTTCACTTCTTCCCTTATGCATTTGCCATACTCAAGCATGTCTGTCAAGTTTGTTATTATTATGTCATTATTATCACCAATGTTTTGAATTTTACATCTGTTAGGTAGGCTATCTCCTCATCACTTAGTTCTCCCATTGGAATCTTGATCTGGTCCCTTTTTTGGGCCTTACTTCTCTATCTCCTCAACTTGACAGCCTCTTGTGTTTGCCTCTGTGTCTTCAGTAAACCTCTCACACCTGTTATGTTATAAGGGGCAGAGCCTTAGGTATTTGTCTATGTGGGGTAAGCCATCCTACCACACTGTGGCACTATAAGTGGGAAAGGGGTCTGAGAGGGAACAATGCTGCTTGCTCAGCACTCATCATTTTCCCAGGCACTTTTCCCCCTTCCTGTATGGGACTGGCACCTCTCTAGCTGTTGCTCTGACCATGGTTCCCAGAGTGGGTGGGTCTGAGGATGTCCTAGGACCGTCAGGTCCTCTAAACAAGTGGATGCTGCTGAGAGGCCAGAAGTTTCTTCTGCTCCCCCAATCCCTGGTTTTCACAGCCAGAAACAATGTGGCTTTATTTCCTGTGGCACTGGTGTAATCTGGTCTGGGATTGGGATTGTTCCCCATATGTCCCCCGTGACTTTTATAATGTGTGACTGTACTTTCTCCTAGCTGGCTGCAGCTACTGCCTTGCTGCCACTGCTGCTGCTGCCACACACCAAATCCTCTTTGCCCCAGCTCTGCCCCTGCTACCGGTCTGGATGAGTACTACTCCTTTATAGCTTTGTTGGTTGGACTTCCAGGTGGTTTGATTTTCTGGTAGTTTCTAGTTGTGGAGGGAGATGCATTGTGTCTACCTCTCTTCCATCTTGGCTGAAGCCTGCTTATTTATATCATATTGTCATCATAGATTTGCTTGCTAGCAGATAATGTACTGTGATTATTCCTCTATATTAATGAAAACATTTTGGTGTTGGGTTCTGTTTTCAAACTTTTAAAGAAGTTAAGGTCTGCAAAAATATTTGCTAAACTCTTCATTGTGAATTTTCTTGGGGGTTCTTTTCTTCTGAAGTTTCTTTTATTCTTCTCTTTTTTTCAGCCATGTGTTTCTCTTAATCAATTCCTCAGGAATCACATGTAGAAGTTCCTCATGTCATCCACATCCATGTTTCAGTTGCTTGACATCTCAACTATAGCCTTGTTGATTATTGCAACCTCCTTATCCTTAGAAAATCCTTTGAAGTCATGGACTAACCTCTTGAGTGTTTTCTTCCAGATGCCATTTATATACTCCTTAGTGACATCACCCCAACCCCAAAGAATGTTCTTAAGGCATTGTGGACATTGTAATCCTTCGAGAATTGTATCAGTGTCTTCTGAGTGTCTTCCTCAATTGCAGCAATAGCCTAGTCCTCCTTAGGTAGTAGGCCTTAAAAGTTGCTATCATTTCTTGATTTTTTTGCTTGGATCAGAGAGGTAGTATTTAGATGGAGAAACATTATTTTGATATTGGGATAAAGCTCTTCAATAAGAGGAGCATAAATAGGAACATTATCAACAATAAGCCAAATCTTGAAAAGTATGTTAATCCCAAATAGCACTTTTCCATTTTGCTGGCAGAGCAACTCAAGAGGGCATCATGGAAAAGAAGGAGGGTCATCCATGACTTCTTATTGCTCTTGTAATACACTAGCAGTTTGTGCTTACTAATATGCTTGAAGGCCCTGGGATTCTTACTGTGCTGGATTGTAAAGGTTTTCAACTTGTAACCTGAAACATTGCCCCCAAGCAAGCCTGTTTTCCCACCCTTAAAAGTCTAGTAACCTGACTTAGTCTCTTTATGGGTGAAAATCCTTTTAGGCATCTGTTTTCAAAATAGGGACATTTCAACCATATTGAATGTTTGCTCTGGCAAATAATTTTTTTCCACAATCAGCCTATCTAGTTTCCAGAAATTCTTTAGCTGCCTTCATATCAGTACTCAACAACTCACCACTCACTTTTACATTACCTAATGAATAACAATCTTTGAATCCTTCAAACCACGCAGAGCTGTATATTTAACATTATAGTTGGGTCTAGTTTTTCTTTTCAACATCACAAACAAACTTTTTGTTTTGGACATGATCATTGTGGTGCTGATAGGAGTCTGCTTTTGTGTCTAGTCCTCAATCCAGGTCATCAGAAGTTTCTTCACTTCTGGTATAGGCCCTTCTGGAATTTTTGTAAGTCTTGTTGTGAAGCAGATTATTTAACAACTTTTTTCACTTTGTTTTTGTTCTTCAAGATTGTAACTATGGTAGAATGGGACATGCCTGACTGGCAAAAAATAATCATCATTTATTTTTTACCCTCCTACTCCTTAATTATTTTTAATGTTGTTTCTAGGTCAATCACTTGATTTGGCCTCTTACTAACAACATTGTCAGTAGATTTTTTACACTTAGGGGCCTCCTCAATAAACAAAGCAACGTGAGACTAAATTAAGTATAAAATAAAATGATGCAATCAAGAGACACAGTGAACAAAAGGCTGTTGCTGGGTAACATGGCATGTGGTTTTATAGCAACCTGTTTTTGTAAGTAGAAACTTAGTCTAAAGTAATGATAAAAAGTATTGTACAATAAATACATAAACAAGTATCACAGTCATTTATTATCATGACCAAATATGATGTACTGTATATGGTTGTATGTGCTATACAACTGGTAACAAAGTAGGTGCATTTACACTAGCATTACCACAAACGTGTGTAACGTGTTGTGCTACAATGTTAAGATGACTATAATGCCACTAAGTGATAGGAATTTTTCAACTCTGTTATAATCTTATGGAACCACCGTCACATACGTGGTCCATTATTGACTGAAATGTCATTATGCAGTGTATGACTATATACATTTTAAAGATGAAAAAAAAACAATGTCCAAGAAACTTGATAATGAAAGTGGCCTTTTTTGCTGATCTTGGTGAAATTTCTTTCATACAGGGCAAAAAAAAAAAGGCACTTTTTGTATCAGCTGTGTGAAAATGTTGGTCATTGTTAGTAATAGAACAGTATTATTTCTTGTTTTAAGTGGTCATCAAAAAGTCAAGAATTTAGAACAGTGGGTGAAGATGTGGCTCAAGACGCATTTCTGATGCTGGGAAATCACATCAGAAGCAGAAAAAAAATAGTTGGGTTAAGCACCGCAGGGGTAAACTGTGCCTTGGCTGAAGAATTTGAAAACAACATTTTTGGATAATGATTTTTTTTTCCTGCATCTTTAAAATGTATTAAATATATAGGAAAAGCTGTTATGGTTCTGTGTAATTAGTCAAGACCAATAAACTGCCCTATAAAAGAGATTCTTTCTGTTGCTTTTTGACCATTAAATGAGACTTGGCTGGGTATAAATTCAAGGGTCATAAGGTTTTTATCCCCTCTCTTTCTTAAAATTCTGTAAACAATGTTCTACTATATTCTGGCATAAAGGGCTGAAGGAAAGAAATATGAATACAGCCTGATTTTTATTTCATTTCAGATGATATTGCTGCCTTTTCACTTTGTATATCGTTGAAAAAATATAACTAAGAAACAAACAAAACAAAAATGGTGCAAGCATTTGGGAAGGCCAGCAGAGTTAATTGCATACTTGGAGGTGAAGTCCTTACCAGGTGTGCATTCTGGGAAATGAAGTTTTTATATACTGCATTGACTCAGGATTAACTATACTTTGGGGGTGGTGGGGCAATAGGGGTAGATTAAGATCTCTGTCTATCTGACAAGGTTTGTCTTTTTATGAAAATGGGAAAACAGAAAAATACCAAGAGGCTTATAGAAAAACATTGCAGACTTAGGGGAAGTGATCCGCTTGAATTCTCAGAAAAATATTAAATACTGCCCATTTCAGGTAACAAAAGAACATTTTAGAAAATAGCTTGTCATTCTCGGTAGCTGAGAACACTATGGCTGTACCTTGGTTATTAAGCCAGGATATGCAATAAGAGGTGAACCGTCTTCCCACTATCTTTGAAAGTTAGGGATTGGCAGTGCTGCTCTGATTCCTGAGCTGCAACATGGGCAACCTATTAGTTGCTTATTTTCAAACTACTCCATATAATAATTATTTTCTTCCAGATTCTGGGAATCAATTTTATGTTGACTTTAGAACTCAATAGTGTTATGGGCTAAATTATGTTCCTTCTAAATGGATAGGTTGAAATTCTAACTTTTGTTAGCTCAGAATGGGACTTGATTTGAGGATAGATCTTTAAAGAGGTAAAGGCTAAATGAGGTCATATAGGTGGTCCCTAACCCACTATGATTAATGTCCTTATAAAAACAGAAAATTTAGATGTCCAAAGAGACACCAGGGATATACATAAATAGGAAAAAGAGTTTGGGAGAACAGAATGACAATCTATAAAATAAGGAGAGAAGCCTCAAATTTAACCAACCCCACCAACATTTTGACCTTGGCTGTCTAGTTTCCAGGATTGTGAGAAAATAATTTCTCTTGTTTAAATCACCCATTCTCTAATATTTTGTTATAGCAGCCATAGCAAACTAATAAAAACATTATTTTGAATATAGTCTTTTTATTTGCTTTTGTTTATGTATTTTAATGAGAAGTTAGAAAGAATGGAATAAAGATCATATAGTGTTTTAAGCCAACAAAAATCATCATGATTAATATAATGAACACCAAGGTATTCATCATCCAACTTAAAAGAGAAACCATTATAAGTTCAATAAAAGCCCCTGCTTCCTGTTCTCCTTTTTTTTTCTTTATAAATTATATTTTATTGTTTACACCATTACAGTTGTCCCAACTTTTCTCTTTTTGCTCACCTTCACCCTGCACCTCCACTCAGGCAATCCCCACCCAATGGTCTGTATGCATGGGTCATACATATATGTTCTTTGGCTAATTCCTTCACCTTCTTTCATCTGGTTCCCCCTTCTCCCTCCCCTCTTACAAGCTACAAGTCTGTTGCATGTATCATTGCCTGTTTCTATTTTGCTTGTTAGTTTATTCTGTTCATTAGATTAAACTTCTAAATGAGAGCACATGGTATTTGTCATTCACTGACCGGCTTATTCACTTAGCATAATACTTTCCAGGCTCATCCATTCTGTTGCAAAAGGTAAGAGTTCTGTCTTTTTTATTGTTGTGCAATATTCCATTGTGTAAATGTACCATAGGTTTTTATTATCCACTCATTTATTGATGGGCACTTAAGCTGTTTCCAGATCTTGGCTATAGAAAATAATGCCACTGTGAACATTAGGGTGCATATATTTTTTAGAATTGGTGTTTCAGGATTCTTCGGGTATATTCCCAACAGTGAAAATGCTTGGTCAAAAGGCACTTCCTTTTAAAATTTTTTTGAGAAAATTCCATTCTATTTTTCACAGTGGCTTCATTTGTCAACATTTCCACCACCAACACACTAGGGTTCACTTTTTTCCACATCCTCGTCAGCACTTACTGTTTATTGATTTATTTATACTAGACATTTCTGGCAGGTATGAGGTGATATTTCATTGTGGTTTTAACTTGTGTCTCACTAACAATTAGTGATGAACATTTTTTCACATGTCTATGGGCCAGCTATCTGTACGTTCTCTTTGGAGCAGTGTCTATTCATGTTCTTTACCCATTTTCTAAATTGGATTGTCTGTGTTCCTGGTATTGAGTTGTGTCAGTTCTTTAGGTATTTTGGAAATTACTCTCTTGTCAGTTATATCATTGGCAAATATGTTTTTCTTTACAGTGGCTCCCTTCTTCATTTTGGTGGTGGTTTCTTTAGCTGATCAGAAGCTTTTTAACTTGATGTAGTTCTACTTGTCTATTTTTCCTTTGTTTCCCTTTCCTTATCAGATATATTGGCAAAAATATTGCTGGGTGAGATATTTGAAATTTTACTGCCTATGTTTTCCTCTAGGATTTATATGGTTTCATGACTTATAATTAAGTCTTTTATCCATTTTGAGTTTATTCTTGTGAATGGTGTAAGTTAGTGGTCTAGTTTCTTTCTTTTTTTTTTTGAATGTGCTTGTCCAGTTTTCCCAGCAACATTTATCAAAGAGGTTATCTTTACTCCATTGTATTCTTGCTTCCTTTGTCAAATATTAATTGACCACAAAGGCATGGGTTTATTTCTGGGCTTTCTGCTCCGTTCCATTGACAACACACACACACACACACACACACACACACACATACATATGTGTATGTATGTGTGCATATATATATATATATATATATATATATATATATATATGTCTGTTCTAATGCCAGAACCAGGCAGTTTTGATTATAGTAGCCTTGTAGTTTGATCATATATTGTGATACATTCAACTTTGTTTTCCTTTCTCAAGATTACTGGGGCTATTTGGGATCTTATTTCATTCCATATAAATTCTTGAACTATTTGTTGTAGATCTGTGAAATATGTCATTGGTATTTTAATAGGAATTGTGTTGAATCTACAGATTGCTTTGGGCAGTGTGGCCATTTTAATAATGTTAATTCTTCTAATCCATGAACACTATCTATGCTTTCACTTATTTGTATGTTTTTCTTTCTTCAGAGTCATAGGGTTTTCTGAGTACAGTTCTCTTACTTCCTTGCTTATAGTAAATGGGATTGCTTCCTTAGTTTTTCTTTCTGACAGTTCATTGTTGATTTATAAAAATGTCATAGATTTCTCAGTATTGATTTTGTTTCCTGCTACTTTGCCAAATTCATTTATTAGGTCTAGTAGTTTTTTGGTGGAGTCTATGGGGTGGGGTTCTCTATGTACAATATCATGTAATCTGCAGAAATATCAGTTTTACTTCCTCCTTCCCAATTTGGATGCTTTTTATTCCTTCTTCTTATCTGGTTGCTGTGCCTAGGGCTTCCAGTACTTTGTTGAACAGAAGTGATGAAAGCAGACATCTGTCTTGTTCCTGATCTTAGGTGAAGTGCTTTCAGTTTTTGCCTATTGAATATGATGTTTGTTGTAAGTATTTCACATTTAGCCTTTATTATTTTGAGGTATGATCCCTCTATTCCCACCTTGCTGAGAGTTTTTATAATAAATGAGTGCTGGATTTTATCAAATGCTCTTTAACATTTATTAATATGATCAAGTGATTTTTATCTTTCATTTTATTTATATGATGTATCACATTTATTGATCTGTGAATTTTGTATCAACCTTGCATTCCCAAGATACAGCCTACTTGATCATGGTGTATAATTTCTTTAATGTATTGTTGGATCCAGTTAGCTAGTATTTTGTTGAGAATTTTTACATTTATGTTTATCAGAGATATTGGTTTATAATTTTCTTTTTTTTTTTGTTGTTGTATCTTTATATGGTTTTGAAATTAGGATAATACTGGCCATGTAAAAAGACCTTGGAAGCTTTCTACCCTCTTGAAATTTTTGGAATAGTTTAAAAAAGATAGGTGTTAGTTCTTCTTTGAATGACTAGTAAAATTTGTCTGTAAAGTCATCTGGTCCAGGACTTTTGCTTGCTGGGTTTTTTGTTTGTTTGTTTGTTTATTGCTTCAATTTCATCAGCAGTCTGCTCAAGTTTTCAGATTCTTCCCAATTTGATTTTGGAAGGTTGTATGTTTCTAGAAATATATTAATTTCACCCAAGTTGTGCAATTTTTTGGCATATAGTTATTCACAGTATTTTCTTACAATTCTTTGTCACATGTCCTCTTTTATTTCTGACTTTCTCTTTTTTTCTTGATAAGTTTGGTTAAAGGCTTATAAATTTATCTTTTTAACAACAAGCTCCTGGTTTCATCAATCTTTTGAATTATTTTCTTTTTAGTCTTTGTGTTATTTATTTCTGCTCTGATCTTGGTTATTTCCTTCCTTCTCCTTACTATGGGCTTTGTTTTTGTTTTTCTATGTCTTTTAGGTGTAAGGTTAGATTGTTTATCTGAGAATTTTCTTGCTTTTTGAGGTAGGCCTGTAAGGTTATGAACTTCCTTCTCAGGACTTCTTTCTCTGTGTTTCATAGATTTTGGGTTGTTGTGTGCTCACTTTCATTGTTTCCAGGTAGTTTTTGTATTTTCCCTTGATCCCATTCATTATTTAGTAACATGCTATTTAGTCTCCTTGTATTTGAATGTTTTTTTTTCTAGTGTCATGCAATTGTGATTTGAGAAGGTGCTTATTATGATTTCAATCTTCTTGAATATGTAAAGATTTATTTTGTATCCTAACACATGGTCTAACTTTGAGAATGTTCCTTGTGCACTTGAGAAGAATGTATATTATGCTGCTTTGGGATAAAATGTTCTGTAAATATCAATTAAATCTATCTGATCTAGTGTGTCATTTAAGGTTGCTGTTTCCTTGTTGATTTCTTGTCTGGAGGATCTATCTATTCGTGACAGTAGGGTGTTAAAATCTGCTACTGTGATTGTATTGCTGTTGATCTCTTCCTTAAAGTCCACCAAAATTTTCTTCATATATTTGGGTGCTCCTATGTTGGGTGCATATATGAGATCTATCCCGAAAGTGTCAGCCACACAAACTGTTTAAATTATATTGATGTTGGCTTGATGCTTTCGAGACAGACCTAATATATTTATTAGGGTTTTATCCTCTTGTTGGATTAATCTCTTTAGTATTACATAACCTTCTTGGTTTCTTTTGTGGAATGTTTTAAAGTCTGTTTTGTCAGATTAAGTATTGCTCCTCCGGCTTTTATTCTGTCTCCATTTGCCTGGAATATATTTTTTTCCATCCATTCACTTTCAGCCTGTGTAAATCTTTTGTCCTGAGGTGGCTCTTTTGTAGACAGCATGTATATTGGTCATATTTTCTTCCTTTAAAAAAAAATTATTTGTTTACTTTTTAGAGAGAGGGGAAGTGAGAGAGAAAGAAAGGGAGAGAAACACCAATGTGAGAGAGAAACATTGATTGTTCACCTCTTGCACCCCTTAACTGAGGGTCTGGTCTGCAACCCAGGCATGTTCCCTGACTGGGAATTGAACCAGTGAGTTTATGAGATGATGTCTAATCCACTGGGCCACACCAGTCAGGACTCATGTTTTCTTATCCATTCAGCTACCGTATCTAGGTATTTTGATTGGAAAATTTAATCCATTTTATTAAGGACAGTATTGATAGGTACTTATTTATTGCCATCTTTTTCTTTATACATATGTTCTTCTCTCTATTTCTTCTTCTTAAAGTGGTCCCTTTGACATTTCTTGCAATGCTGGTTTGGTGATAATGAACTCCTTTAGCTTTCTTCTTTTGTCTGGAAAGCTCTTTATTTCACCTTTAATTTAATTTAATTTATTTATTCAAAAATTTTTTAAGATTTTACTTACTATTTTTAGAGAGAGGGGTAGGGCGAGAGGCAGAGAGGGAGAGAGACATCAATGTATGGTTGCCTTTCAGCTGCCTCCAGCTATGGATCTGGCTGGAGACCTGGCTTGCAACCTGATTATGTGCCCTGGCTGGGGAATCGTGAACACACAATACAATATGTATATATATTTTATAAACAAGAAGGCAACACCTTCAATTTTAAATGATAGCCTTGCTAGATAGAGTAATCTTGGTTGCAAATTTTTGCTTTTTATGACTTTGTGTACTTCATGCCAATCCTTCCTGGTCTGCAGTGTTTCTGTTGAGAAATCAACTGATCAGCGTTAGGGGAACTCCTTTGTAAGTAATGAATTGTTTCTATCTTTATGCCTTTAACATTCTTTCTTAGTGTTTAATTTAATTTTAATTTTAATTGTGTCTTTTGTTTTTTTTTTTTCATAGGAGGTATATACTTTTTTTCAAAGATTTTATTTCATTATTTTTAGGAAGAGGGGAAGGGAGAGAGGCAGAGAGGGAGAGAGACATCAATGTACGGTTGCCTTTCACCTGCCTCCAGCCACAGACCTGACTGGAGACCTGGCTAGCAACCTGGTTATGTGCCCTGGCTGGGGAATCGAACCTGTGACCTTTGAGTTCACAGGCCGGTGCCTTACCCACTGTGCTACCAGCCAGGGCGTAATTATGATATGTCTTGATGTGTGTGTGTCTTTGGGTTCATCTTGATTGGGACTTTCTTTGCTTCCTTAACTTGTGTGACATTTTTCTTCACCAGGTTAGGGAAGTCTTCTGTGATGATTTTTTCAAACAGGTTTTCTCTTCCTTGCTTGCTTTCTTCTTATTCTAGCACCTCTGTGATGTGGATATTCCTATGTTTCATGTTGTCCCATAGTTCCTTAAACTGTCTTTATTCTATTTATGTCTTTTTCTTTTTGTTGCTTTGATTGGGTATTTTTTTTTCCTACTTTGTCTTCAGAATCATTGATTTGATTGTTTGTTTCATCCAGCCTACTTTTATTTTTTATTTATTTATTTATTTAAATTTTATTGTTGTTGTATTACATCCATCCCCTTTTTGCTCCCCTCTGTCCCCCCACCCACCCACCCATTCCCCCCAAAGTCAATCCCACCTGTTGTCCATGTCCATGGTTCCTTTATACTAGGTTCTTGTCTAAGCTGCTCCCCATCTTTGCCTCTACCTCTCCCTCCCCCCTACCCTGTTCCCCTGACCACTG
>PVIW01011643.1:15625-36510 GCA_004026585.1 Noctilio leporinus | reverse complement strand
CCCCCAACCCCGTTCCCCCTGACCACTGAAGCCCTATTCCTTGTATTCATATACTTGGTTCTGTTTTGCTTGTTGTTAGTTTTGCTCATTATTGTCCCATAATGGGTGAGATCATATGACAGCCTAAGTGCCCATCAGTGGATGATTGGATCAAAAAACTTTGGTACATTTACACAATGGAATTCTATATAGTAGAAAGAAAGAAGGAACTTGTACCCTTTGCAACAATAATGGATGCAACTGGAGAGTATTATGCTTGGTGAAATAAGCCAGTCAGTGAAGGATGACTTTTTTTTTTTTTTTTTTTTTTTTAATAAAAGACTTATCATACCTTGGAAGTGCCACAGTCACAGTCCTCTCCCATTTCTAGCAAATGGTTCCCACAGATTGGGGTGGATATGATATCTGCAGGTAATGGAGCATTAAAGAGGCAATTTGATAATTTATCTTCAAAAAACTTATTGTAGCTGACACGGCTGCAGGAGCTGAACTCCATGGGTATGTAGAAGCTGTGAAGATAAAGAAAGAAAAATGAGAATGCAGTCATGCTGAGCATGAGGGGACACAGGGGATAATACACCCAAGACCCACCCCAAAAGATCAAATCCAGTCCACTGATCAATCACAAACTCATTTATGTGCCTGCATTGGACCACCTGGATGGACACAACACTTCTAGCTAAGTAAGCAAATATGGTTGTATCTCAAAGTATAACATCCAAGCTGCTGTCCAAAAATAAAATGCTTCTGGCTTACCTAGATAATTTTATTAAGCCTCAGCTTATTTTGGTTGTAAAGCTCTAAAGGTAGTACAATTAGACTTATTTACATGTCTAGCAATTCACTTTCCTTCAGAGGAATTTCTATTGACATAATTTCTTCATTCTACATATAAAGCTGAGGTTTAAAAATGCACTAATATCTGGAAGAGATAACATCAGATAATGTAGCTGATATAGAGCCATGTGCTATTTTGTGGAAGGGAGGCTAGCCCTAGTTTGAGCAAGCTGAGAAGAGAATAGAAATGAGGAAATGGATGTGTAAAAGGGATTGTGGAATTTTTACTTTCTAATTTATTTTTTAATTTAATTTTTTAAAGATTTTATTTATTATTTTTAGAGAAAAGGGCAGGGAGCAGTGAAGAAATGGAGAGAAACATCAATGTATGGTTGCTTTTCACCTGCCTCCAGATAAGGACCTGGTTTGCAACCTAGCTATGCACCCTGACTGGGAATCGAACCAGAAACTCGTGTGGGTTTACAGGCCAGTGCTCAATCCACTGAGCCACATCAGCCAGGGCAAATTGTGGAATTTTTAAAGATAAAATTCCCTGGCAAGTTTGCCTAATGCAAGGCAAAAATGGTTCATGTCTTTCCATAGATTCTCTATTCATCCTCCTATGAGAATTTTCTTCTTCGAATTTTTCTCTTGGAACTTTATCATTATCACCACCTAATGTGAACTTATTAAAAAATTAATCAATGCTAATGATATTTTGGAGATGAGGATAAAACGACAAGTTACCCCAACAGCAAAGAGATAATATGTTTAAACTATGTCTTAGCTAATGAACAAATTGTTAGCATAAGAGGTAAGGGATAGAGTGGCTTAGTAGATATACATTCATGACTATGCTATTTAATCATTTGACCATGTTTTGAAAGGTGCTATAACAGGGTAGCACAGCCCAGAGAAAACCAAACCAGGAGAAAAGAGCATCTTCCCAGAAAGCCTTACCTTAGTGTTTTTTCCATCACACATATTGTAGAAGGACACTCACAAACATGGGAGTCATGGAACATTCCAAAGTTATGGCCCATTTCATGAGCCATTGTTCCTGCAACTCTAAGCACATTGTCACTGTGGTCCTAAGGGTGAGAACAGAAAATCATCTTCAGGTTCACAAACTGAATTAGCACTTAGAGTATAATTAACTATTTTTTTTTAACATAGGCAAGCAGAGTACAGATACTGATTTTAGCTTCAAACTGAACACCCTATGCATCATTAGTCTTCTCTCTCTCCCTCCTTCTCTCTCTCTCTCTCTCTCTCTCTCTTTTCTCTCTCCCTCCCTCTCTTTCTCTCTCTCCCTCTTTCTCCACAAATACATCCACAAAGCTTTAATTCTGAATGTCCATCAGAGAATATATTGCCTATTCTTTGTTCTTGTGAATGGAGAATATGTTAATGAGAAAATGTTTTGTGGTTTTCTGCCATGAGAGAGAGTGGCAAAATTTCTTCAACAATGGTAAGAAATCAGAAACATTTAGACAATCTCCATCTCCAGCTGTCTCTTTTAATATCTTCTAGTTCAATTGGATGGCTTTTATACATTTAGCTAATGGGACTTTAAAAGTGTTCATTAACCTAGAACTTCAGTACATTGGCATATTTTTTTCATCTCTAATATTGCTAAGACTAGACATCAGTGAATTCCAGACTTGCCCCATTGTATGAGGCCCTGCCGTGGCCAACTTCATTACCAGATTGTGTCTGATTAAAGGTGTTGGACTGGAGACTTCAATTACCCAGGAGCAGTATAACAACAACAGAAAATCCTTGCTGGTTGTGGTTTACCAGTGGGGAGACAAGTCTGCTCATAACACCCATCCACAGAAACCTGATATTCTTATCTACTTCATTTCAAAGAACCTAGTAAAAATATTCATAAGGTACAGAACAAAACTGGCCAATAAGGAACACCTGTGCCATGTAAGATGAAAAATTAATACCTACCATTCACAATACTGTTTCACCCTTTGAAATAAATTTGGTAAACCTTGCCATCTAGTAAGATAGAGCTTCCCAAATAGAGACAGAACCAACCAAAAAACTTTTAAGAAAAGTAGAAATATGTTTAGAGACTTTCCAGATTGCTTTGGCATTCTTTTAAATTCAGGGTTTTCTTCATTTAAATAATTATTTCATAATTTCAATGTTTTTTCCCCCTGGGATGACCTCCATAAACAAAATAATGCTTTATGATTGTGCTGGACTTCTTACTGGATGTACAAGACTGATGCAATATTTGAATTCAGTCAATGTTAATCTATGTGTCAAAAGTGAAGGAGAAAAACTTTATTATCTTCTCAATTGATTCAGAACACAGCTTATTTTTTTTTTCAGAACAGAGCTTTTGACAAGCTTAAAGATAAAACCAACTGCTTATCTTCCAACAGACCTGAACAATGCCAACAGAATGATAAGGAGAGCACATTGTAGACATGAAAGCAAGGCCCACAGTCGTTCCAGAAAGATTTGTTGCCCTGCAAGAAAGAAATTGATAGGACAATTTGGGATTCTAAGCTTTATTTCATAGACAGTTCACCCACAATTCTAAATGGTTAGCAAAGACACTCAAATTGTGACTCATCACTTAACTTTTTCCTTCAGCTTTTTAAATTTGATGAGGCATCTTTTTCTTACACAGTGGTTGTCATATCACCTAAATCCAAGCACCTGAATGTAATCGCTTTTAATATTCTATATCTATCATTCATAGTTATTATATTTTCATTGTTGAATTCACCTCTTGTCAGAAAATCAAATGTTTTTTTTCCTAATAAATGTTTTTCCTTTATATAGTCTGTCCAGAAAGTAGCCATCATGTAATATAAAAAATAGAGACATTTACTGAAGAAGATACAAGATACAAGAAACATTGTACATAGGACAGTGACACCTTAGTCCCCTTCAAAGTAGGTACCTTGGAACCTCACACAGTTCTCCCAATCCCCATCAGCTTCTCCATCCTATTTTCCCACATCTCATTAACAGTCTGGAATCTCTCTCCCTTTCAAAGGTGATTTTAGTTTTGAGAAAAGTCAGAAGTTGTGTGGTGCCAAATCTGGGCTGTAGGGGAGCTGAATCACCTAGCTGATTTGATTTTCTACCAAAAAATTGCATAAGGCATAATGCAAGCATAGGCATACTGTTGTGATGAAGCTGCCAATCACTAGTTGCCATAGCTGTGGTCTTCTGATTCATCTGAGTGGTTTCTGCCAAGGAATGTCCATACTTAATGCAAAATTTGTTGCAGATTTGTTGCTGTACTCACTCAGTCATTTTGAATGCACTGCCACATAGTACACATGCTCACTCAATGGCATCTACTGCCCCCACTGACTAGTACAGTGAAGTCGTCATTGTTCACACACGTGTATTCCAGTTTACTCTCTTTGGGTGCCAAATTACGATGTACAAACTGTTCTCATTATATTAGCAATGGTTGGACTTTTTCCAGACTCTCTCTCTCTAATATATATATAATCTTATTTTGATATTGGTATTGTCACATATGCTATTTACTTTTATCTTCCTTTAGCATTGTTTTGGGTATAGTAGTATTAGAAGTTTGGACCCATTCTGAAAGAATTTGTGTTAGTGAACCCTTTATGTTATTGAAATATTTGTCCCATTGAAGAGGGATTTGAACCACTTGAATTTATTTACAGAAATTATATAGCTGGTTTTCAGTAATTTTAATCTCTTTTTATGGTTTTGCATCTCTTTCTCTTTTTTTATTTTTTTTTGCTTTCAATTTGTAATGATTCCATCTTCCTTCATTGTTATTATTTTTCTGCTATCTGTCCAAGATTCTGGCCCTGATTTATCTCTAGAAATTTGCAAAATATGCATCATTTAAACAATTCACTTAGTAGATGCATTTACATAAAAAGTTGAACTTCCTCCCATTTCACAGTCACTATGGAATTTTCAGATAATTTGTTATTTTGAAACAATTATTTTGCATCATGTGATATTTTAAAGATTTATAGTATTTTAATCTCTTAAAATTATATTGTAATATTATTTATACTTAAATCTACATTTGTTTGAGTTCAGGTCTTACTACTAGCTCATTATGGCATTATCTAGTTTGCTTCCATTTTTGGTGAACAGAATATATTTGTACTCTAAAGTTCCCACCTAGTTATACCTAGGTATAGGTATCTTATTAATTTGTCAGATAAATGGTAAAACTCTCAACTTATAAGTGGATGGACAATTATTACTTTCTATCATATATTCATAATGCTTTTGCTATTTATTTTGGTCTGTTTAAGATTTTACTCTTAAAACTGGATTTCGGTTTTTTATCTACACACCTAACATCTTGTCTATAATTTGTACCTCTCTACCTATTTCAGATGCAAGAGTACTATACAATTTGAGTGTGGCCCCAAAGCCAGTCTGTAAGAGTTGGATTCCCTTACTACTTGCTAGTATAAGAGTTTGAAAAATCAAGAACTTTCCAAAAATGATCTCTTTCCTTTGGTGGGCCCTTGAGTCTGGAACTCACTTTTCCAGGAGGAACTGTGGAAGCTCTTCTTCAAAGATAACCGCTAAAGAGTCAGCTTGGCAGTAATTATAGTCTGTGTAGTACCTATGAATCTGGATAGGTCTGTGACTTGCTCTTGCCCAACAGTACAAGCCAGTAGTAATGCTGATTTCTTAAATTGTTTCATAGCAAAGCCTTGAAGCTTTCTCCTGGGTCTATCAGAGTGCTTCCTCTGGGGAAGGCTAGTTAGCTTCTAAAATGTCCAAAACCCTGAAATTATCATGTTGAAGGCAATGCAAATTAGCCCTGTGAAAAGCTATGTATGCAGAGAGATGAACAACAAGCCTCCTGCACCAGCTACACAAGGCAAGTTACCAGACATATAAGGAAAGAAGACTTAGTGTAAATCAGGAGCTTGTGAACAGATGCCACAATACTAGATAACCAGCAAAGGATATCAATTTTGACAAAACCTAGTCCACTATTTCCCATGACAGCCACCATTTTCTTAGAAAGTGAAAGTTAGAATTTCAAGTCATTTCTTGCTGCCTCCTTCTGTCTGATACAACTGCCAACAATTTTCTTGATGTTTTTGAGGCATATGTTCTCTACTTATTGTATGATTTAAAACTATTAAATTTATTTCTCCTATTTATTTTTATGTCATTTCAGCAGGTAAAGGTGTGCAATTAGAATGTAATATTCAATTTCTCTTCTCTTCTAGAATTTGTCCTGATGAGTGCTGAAAGCTAATCAATTATTTTTAAATGTTAAATCTAAATCCCTCTTATTAGTCTCTAAACCTGTCTTTCTTTTCTGGGCATCCAATCCAAATAAACTTAGGAATCATTGCTGAATCAGTAGCTTCTCTTTTGGGGGAAAAAAAAAAAAGAGCATATTCAACATAAGGTTTAAATAAATACTTTTTAAACTTTTAACTTTCTATGTAATGAACCATTTTCTCTTACCTTATATTCTGAGGCACCACTTGCTTTGCCCAGGCTTTGAAAAGCTTTATGCTAAAACCCACTTACCTTAATGTACAAAGTGGGAACTCTGTACCTACGTGATTAATTGAGCGATATCATGATGCTTTCTTTTGGGGAGGACACTTCCCCTCCATTTAGAAAAGTTATTCAAGGTGAAGCTTGCATTTGGAGTTATCTCTATCTTATCCTCGTCGTTCCAGATTTCCATCCCTACCAAGGCCACATGAGTGTTGAGTTTTTTATAAACCTGCCCAAAGGGAATATATAGCAAAGGATCAACTTATAATGTTGACATTATCATTTAATATTCTCAATGTACTTTAGATTTTCAAATTTATTTATAACACCATTGTAAAATCATTATTTCCAAACATACTTATGAACAGAAGTTACCATCTCTTTCTTGCTGGCACTAGCCTTCCTATTCTTTAGCAAAACAAGCACTCTTCCCTTAGATATTTCAGGTCTATAAATTCCTTTTTGGGGGAGGAAACGTTCTATTGAGACTGACTTTTCCTGCTTGCAACTTCAAGAAATGTAATTTTATATTAGCAGCTTATTACTATTCCTTTTAAGTATATTTACTCAAATATTTTATAATGTTCTGCAAGTCATTATATTTCAGAATTTAGCAAGGTTGACTTGCTGTTGATATGGAGATTAAAAAAAAAAAATGTGCTATGTGAAAAAGTCCTACATCTGGAAATCACAACAAAGTAAATGGGCTCTAATTCTCATACCTGAACTAAACCAAATACTCTATTATGAACATAGAATAACTTATTTGGAAATAACTTAATTTTATGAGACAGTATGCCAACTCAAAAAAAAAAGCTTAAATAGCTACTATGGTTTATAAAACTATAAACTAAATTGTGGGTACAAACTTCAAGTTTTACTATGAAAAAGTTCTGGGGGTTCAAATGCACAGTATAGTGATTGCAGTTAATACTACTATATTTATAATTTACTTGGAGATGAAAATCACTAAAAGAGATCTTAGTTAGATTTTCTCCCGTCAAGAAATAAATGGTAATTATTTGATGGAGGTGTTAGCTAACCTAAGATGGTAATCATTTTGCAATATATAAATGTATCAAAGTATCACTTTGAACACTTTTAACCTACACAAAGTTATATGCCAATTGTATCTGAATAAAGCTGAAAAAAATTTCACAGTGACAGGCTTTCTTATGAGGCAACATTCTGCTGAGAAACCCCAATAAATTACTTTTTAAATTAGTTTGGAAAATAATAAAAGCATTAAGGAATGCAATTATCACCAAAAGAGAAGTAGAAATCTAACAAGATTAAAATACCCCTCTTTATTATTTACTCAAATTCTTTATTACTTTCTTGTTTTATTTTACTCACCTGACAAAGCTCTAATCTTGGTTAAGCTGACTCCATAGCCTGACTCCCTACTGTCTGCCCTTCACCAACGCCCAGTACATAGGTAGGGGAAGCACACTATGCTGGCCAGTTTCACTTGGAAGCCATGACCACTAACCTCAAGTGTCTTTTCCACTCTCCAGAAAACCCACTGTACCTCCAAAATTCACTCACTCTGCACATTTTTTAGACCCACTCATTCTTAGAAATTCTGACATTTTCTTTTAAATTCTCACTTTTAGTGGACGCCCCTGCTCCCAAATTCACTAAGCATGTAGAAGCATCAGCAGAGAACTGCCCAGAGCTCCTACTGCCCATCACCCACTGGCTGCACCTGCACAAGCAACCTGGCCTCCCCATTCTCAGGATGCGCATTTGCATGAATGGTCTATGAGCCTAAGGACGACTTCTTTATGCTTGCACTACATCTCCTATCTCTCCCCAGATCAAAGAGATTATTACAGCAAGACTTCTATCTTCCTGGTACCGTTCATTCTTAGCCTTCTATGGAATTGTTTTCACTGGCACACGCACACACACACAAAAGATGACACTTGTAGTAGTGGACTGGGGACAGAAAGATTTTCTCTTTATAATCCACCCCTCTCTAACTTATGCTCCCCTTTTCTGCTCCCATTTATTTATTTATTTTTAAGATTTTACTTCTTTATTTTTAGAGAGAGGGGGAGGAAAAGAGGCAGAGAGGGAGAGAGACATCAGTGTAAGGTTGCCTTTCACCTGCCTCCAGCTATGGACCTGGCTGGAGACCTGGCTTGCAACCTGGTCATGTTCCCTGACTCAGAATCGAACCAGCAACCTATGGGTTCAAAGGTCAATGCCTGTCCACTGAGCCACCAGCTAGGGCTTTCTGCTCCCTTTTACAGTAAAACTTCTGGAAAGGATTTTCCATATTTGCCATCTCTAATTTCATTTTGCTCATTCCCTCTGGACTCACTCCACTCTAATCATGCTTTTTTCTTTATATTCCATAGAAATGCATACTCCTCTAGTGACCAATAACCTTTCATTTGTTCAATCCAATGGTCAATCCTTGGTGCTCAGGGCAGAGCATCTAAAATCTTTGATTATTTTTCCTTTGATAGATTTTTATTTCAAGGAGCTTCCAGAAAACTGTCTCCTGCTCAATGTCTGTCAATTTTTCACCACTCTGATTTCTCTTCTGAGAGGTACTTCAAGGTTCTGTCTTAGGGATCTCTCTTCTACTTAACTAACCCACTCCCTTGGTGAGTTTGGAGCAGGGTAGGAAAACTTTCCGCAAAGGGCCAGATAGAAAATACCTTAAGCTTTGAGACCATGTAGTCTGGGTTGCAGCTACTCTCCACCTCTGGCATTGTATCAGGAAAGCAACCACAACAGACAGTGTGTGAACAAGTGGAGGTTGTTGTATTTCAATAAAACTTTGTTTTGTAAAAAAGCCACTGGCTGGTTTTGGCATAGGCTACAGTTTTTTGACCTATGTATTATGCCATCTCTGCCTAGGCTTTGCCCCTGAACTTCAATATTATATTTCTAGTATTTATACCTGGAAATCTTTATACAAAAAGGTCTCTCTCTCTCACTCTCTCAATTCTCATCTCCTACATAGCTCATAAACCCTGCTGACTCTATCTCAGGATCAACTACTGTCAACAGATCTACGTACTATCACTTTTTTTTTTTCCTCAACCAACGTCATCTCTTGCCTGAATATGGCACAACTCTCCTGTCTGATCTTGTTTCCTTTAGTTTATTTTCAGCACAACAGCCAAGATAACCTTTTAATAATACCCACTCGAACACACTACACTTCAGGGTCTCCCATATCTTCACTCATGAAGAATAACCAAATCCTTACACAGGTCTACTCCTGCCTTCAGGTTTCGGCCATTACCTTTCAGATATCACCTCCTCCTGGCCTGGCCCTGGTGTATTACACTCCAGCCACAGTGGCCTTCCCACTGGCTCTCAAACATACCATTCTAGGTTATGCCCTTGGGTTCTTGGCTCTGCCTTGTACACTTCCGATCCCTTCCTTCCAGTCTCTACTCAAATGTCATCTTATTGGAAAGGGATTCCATAGTTAATATAACACCCAAGATGAACCTCTCTCATTTTATTTTTCTTTACATCAATTGTCACCATTTTACATACTCTTTGAGTTGTTTATACTTTTCTCCTTGAACAAAAATGTAAACTCCTTGAAGCTAAGGATACTTGTCAGTTTTGCTCCCTACTTTATTTCTGCAATCTCTAAACTTACCTGGCACAAAGTAGATGCTCTATAAATAAGGCCAGTTCTTGAGTTTCTTTAAAAGGAGTCACCATGATCTTTGTGGTGAGAAGCTGGGATATGACCCTGGTCATTGAATCTACCTTCATTTTCTTTTTATCTTTAGATCAGGGGTCCCCAGTCCCCAGTTCATAGCCTGTTAGGAACTGGACACACAGCAGGAGGTGAGCAGCCATCAAGAGAAGCTTCAATATATTTACAGCCACTCCCCATAGCTCCCATTATCACCTGAGCTCCACCCTCTGTCAGATCAGCAGTGGCTTTAGGTTCTCATAGGAGCACAAACCTTACTATGAACTTCACATATGAGGGATCTAGGTTGTACCATCCTTATGAGAATCTAATGCTTGATGATCTGAGGTGGAGCCCAGGCAGTGATGCTAGAGCTGGGGAATAGCTGTGAATACAGATTATCATTAGCAGAGAGGTTTGACTGCACAAAGACCATAATAAATCAATTGCTTGCAAACTCATTTCAAAACCTGAACAGAGCCCTGGCTGATGGTTCAGTGGATAGTTGCTGGCCTTTGAACCCAAAGGTCACTGGTTCAATTCCCAGTCAGGGCATAGAACCAGGTTGCAAGCCAGGTGTCCAGCCAGGTTCCTAGCTGGAGGCAGGTAAAAGGCAACCATACATTGAAGTTTCTCTCCCTCTCTTCCTCCCTCCCTGCCCTTCTCTCTAAAAATAATGAATAAACTCTTTTTTAAAAAAATCCCTGATCAGTGAGTGACATAAAGCTTCATCTGGTAGCAGGCTATAAAGGCACCCCTACAACTTCAGTCCTGAAAAATTTATCTTCCATGAAACTGGTCCCTGGTGCCAAAAAGGCTGGGGATGGCTGCCTTAGATGGTTTACAGGACACCACAAAGTGGCTTACCCATTTTATTTAAGCAGGCTTACTATCTTTCAAATAACTGGAAATTGAATATTAAGATTTAAATAGAAGAAATATAGAAGTCTTTTTTAAAGATTTTGAAAATTAGATGATAAAATCATGTTGTAAGAACAGAATCAGCATTTGTGTAATCAAAGTGGACTTGGAATCTGAGTTCAAATTTCACCTATACCTTTTTCTAACTTTGTGACTTCAGACAAGTTACTTTGCTAATCAAAATCTAATTTCTCTATGTAGCAGAAAGAAAGAAGGAACTTGTACCCTTTGCAACAACAAGAATGGAACTGGAGAGTATTATGCTTAGTGAAATAAGCCAGTCAGTGAAGGACAAATATCATATGATCTCACCCATTACGGGACAATAATGAACAAAACTAACAACAAGCAAAACAGAACCAAGTATATGAATACAAGGAATAGGCCTTCAGTGGTCAGGGGAACGGGGTAGGGGGTAGGGAGGGGTAGAGGCAAAGAAGGGGAGCAGCTTAGACAAGAGCCTAGTATAAAGGAACCATGGACATGGACAACAGGTGGGATTGACTTTGGGGGGAATGGGTGGGTGGGTGGGGGGACAGAGGGGAGCAAAAAGGGGATGGATGTAATACAACAACAATAAAATTTTAAAAAATCTAATTTCTTAGCTATAAATTAGGCTTGGTAATATTTTATCATTGCCTGATGACTAAATAATATAATGTATCAAAAGATGCTACTGTGCCACAGCTTGCTTATTTTGTTCTATTTTCTTCCTTAGATAGGCTTTCCATTGAGATTTGTTTGCAGCATTTTCTTACTAGGCTTTGGAAAAACATAAACCATGTAAAAATCTTTTATGCTTTCATAAGCTGTGATTAGTGTGACACATAGGTGAGAAATATCTGTCATATAATATTAATATTTAATTAATTAGCAAAAGCTGTGGTCACCCTTCAAGAGCCAGTCAGCAATTTTAGTCTTAAGAGTATTGACTTTCTGTCCCTGCTTCCTGAGTATTCATAGCAACATCCAATGATACCGACTATTGAATTGTTAAAATTACATTTAATAAAACATATCATACCATGTTGATGTAATTGGCCATCTCAAACACCCTCTTTCTTATTTCCTCTAGATCTTGATTGTACTTTTTAAACTGAAAGGCAAGGCAACCAAGACAGAAAAAAAAAAAAAAAAAAGGATTGATAGAAATGAACATAATGGGAAGGTGAAAAAGGCATCAGTTTATTTTACTTATCAGTGGTTATAAATTATGATCATTTATAAAAGTTAGACATTAAAAACAAGTGCTTCCTTATTCTCTAAATGGAAGCACTTTAGGAGTAGAGATGATGTTTTGTTAGTGTAAAGTGTTAAGAAATTATTATAAATGTATTTCAGTAAACTAACATGATTTAATGAACTATACAGAACCAGTGCAAGAAATAGCTTATTCATTAAAAATATAAACAGTAAATTATTTTAGTATAATAAGAGGGCCTGAACTAATTAACTTAACTCATATTATCATAGGACAAAATTTTTTCATGAGATCACACACATGGATCCCAGATTTAGAACATTCAGTATATGAAAATACATTCTTACAAAAGAAGATTAACACTGAAAACCAAAAAGCATTTTTTTCAGAAGATTTCATTCATTAGCCTTTTATACTTACCATTCCCTTATGAGTATAATCTAATTTATCAATGATTTAACAAGTTAACAGGAACCAAAATGACAAAAATGTTTAATTGGAAACTAAGTTTGGAGCTCTTAAGGCAGCATAAAATTCAGTGTGTGCACATCACATTGTGCCCATTTCTGAAAAGAAGTTATACCAATCTAATTATAGGTAAAATCTCATAGGTTCAGGACAATTTGTAAAAACAAAAAGCTCACAGACAGGATTTTCAAAAACCAGTGCATGTAGTTAATATATCATATAAATAATATGAGGTAGAAGAGGGTTATAAAAGATACATTTTTGATATAATCACCTCACCATGATCTAGGACCAAATAATATTCTATGTATTTCTTTTCTTCCCAAACATTCTGGTCATTTAATTTCTGTAATAAATAAAAAATGAAAAATTACTAAGACAACAACTTTCTCTGCAAGAGTCATTCTTTTATTAGAAATGTATGATTTTATAGGAGATTGGTTGTTATCTGGGAATAAAGAAAAACATGGTTAGCATTTTAATTCTAATTAATCAACCAGAATCGTCTATAAACAAGGCTCAGAATGTCAGAGCTAGAAGAGATGTCAGTGATAATCTAGCTTGACCCTTTCATTTTACTGAAGAATTTAAGTGATTATACAACTAATAAATAGGAGGCTAAACTAAAACCAGCATCTTCAGGTATTTTCAAACAGTGACATTTCTGCACTATCCTGCTATGAAACAAAATTATGTCAGTGTCCTCCTCGTGTTTGTTGTTGTTGTTATTGTTGTTGTTATTGTTGTTTTGTGTCCTTTTATGCCTATTCAGTGAACACTCCCTCTTTTACCAATGGTGCAACATCCAAAGTCACCAGGGCACCTAGTCTGTTCTTCTTAGGAAGAGCTGGATCCCTTTCCCACATCCCAAGCTTCCCTATTTCCTGTTCCTTTCTCTCCACAACACAAAATAAAATAAAGCAAGACCATCAGAGCATGTTTTATAACTGAATTTTCCCATTGAAAAGTAGCAAACATTACTGTACTAAAAAAATATATCATCAAAGTTTATTATGTTGCATTTCTTAAAGTGTTTGCCTTTTAAGTGGTAAATGAGCTTCCATTAACAGGAACAGATTACTGAAGATAGGCTTTTAGGTATTATCTAATAAACATATACTCACCTCTCAGTCTCCACAGGAGCAACATATTTATTCTCACTTACTGGGCACTGCAGATACAGCAGTGAAATAGACATGACTAATGTGCTTAAGGAACTTACAATAGACAAATAAACATGTATCTATCAGGAAGGCATTAGTACTATGGAGGGTTAAACAGTGTGGTATAAGATTGCCTGACAGGGTAATCATTTCAGAATAAATGGTTAGAAAATGCTCTAAAGAGCTGACTCTGAAACTGATATTATTAATGAAAATTAGAAGCCAGTCAAAGGAAGATAAACTGAAATATGATTCCATCAAAGAAAAAAAGTGAGCGAAAAGATTCCAAGGTGAATTGATATTGGCACACATGAAGTATAGCAAGAGTTTGTGTTTGCCAGAATGTAACAGGGCAGTTGCTGGCAGGTAAAGAGGGCAAGACTAGGGAGGTTAGAGAAGGGATTGAGGCCTTAGTCATACAGGGGTCTGTCTGTAACTCAGGGTCAGTTTTGTTTTGTTTTGTTTTAGATTTGTACTAAATGCAATGAGAAGCCATTAGAGGAATTTAAACAGAAAAGTGACATGATGGGAGTCAGAATAGAAGAATCACTTTAGCCCTTTTACAAGGAGTAGATTCTACTGAGGCGGGGATGAGAAGGGAAAGTTGGGTGGAGACTGTGGCAATGATCACTGTGAGAGGAATGGGGATGAGTGGTAGATGAAAGGAAGGAGCAAAGGGAAAGCTCTGGACTATGTAGAGGCATTGGCTGATGGAGACCATATGAAGACATGTGAACGAAACAAGAATCAAGGATGATTTCTGGGTGTGGGTCTGAGCACATAATGAGGGTATTGAGGCAGGGGAGAATGAGGGTGAAGCAGGGTTTTATTGTTTGGGGTTCTATTCTGACCATATCAAGTTTGTGAGATTAGACATTCCAATGGATGTATGAATAAACAGTTAATTATAACAGTCTGGCCTTTAAAGGAGAGGCCAAAACTGGAGATATACATTTGATGGTGCCTAGTGGAGAGCTCTTATTTAAATAAGGCATAGCACAGAATAAGATTACCTAGAAAAAAATCTGTGAATAAAGAAAAGAATGGGACAGGCCCAGGATTGAGCTTTCTGAGGAGCCTCTAATATTAAGTGGTCAACCAGAGGAGGAAGAAATGAAAAGGCATAGCACCAGTGAGACAGGAGGAAAACCAAAAACCAAACTCCAAAAAAACAATCGAACATAAAAAATAGGATGTCATGGAGCATGGTTATTTGCACATGGTTAGCAAGATATTGAGGCAGAGACAAAGTCTATACCAGCTAAACCAGAAGATCAACACCCATATAGTATTGGTTCTTCTAGTTGGTAACATTTAAATACCCAGCCAGTTGAACCCAACAGTGATTTTGTTTTATTCAGGCCAATTCTGTCCAATGTTTATGGGTTCTGTGAACATTTATAAGAATGGCTCTTTAGTGACTGAAAGCTGAATTCCATATATGAAAGCACATTCTAAATTCCTGCAGGCCAATTCTGGACTTATTTTGCTTGCTGTTCCATCCCCAGAACCTATGGCTGTACTTGAAGAAAGATTTGTTAAATGAGTTCATTCATGAAGACAGCAGGATATTTTATCACAAAGTAATAATGATACTTTACACCAATGTATGTTGTAGTATTGTGAATGTTGTCTGCTCTAGAGGGCAAACTTTATACTTTGTTTTAGGCCTAGAACATTGTTGTTAATAATAGTTGGCTCATAAATGTGTATTAAACACATCAGTGTACAACAAGATTTTAATGTCCTTCTAACCTACTAGTTTCAACAATAACTGTAAAATTTCAGTAAATTGCAGTTCCTAAGACTGGAACCCAGGGCAGACAGAATAGGATACAGAAGAGCATTCCAAGTAAAAGATAAAGGTATACATACAACCAAGCTGGTGGCAGGTTGGGCCACACGCTTCGGAGCTACGTGTGGCCATAAGAAGTCATCCGTCCCACAGGTGGCATTGGTCTTCTTTGCATCAGGATCATGCTTGAAGAGTGCATGTTTCTGTTCATCCTGACTCGTGGGGCTTAATGGTTCAATGAAGTACCTTTCATCTCCCTGACGGAAGTAGCCCCTGGAAAACACGGAGAACCCAGGCTTCTTGAAAGATTATTCTTGCATCAGAGTGCTACATCGGAGAGACTCCAAAAAAGTTAGCATTGCAAAAACATCCCAAGCTCATGGCAGTAGAGCATGATGTAACCTTACAGCTGAAAGTCCTCACAGAGATGACATAACTTAGTTTCTCTGTGATGAAATGGAACCTGTTGGGGACCAGTGATGACTGCAATCTTACAGCTAACCTAGGTTGAAGCTGGTACTAGAATCTAGAATGAAATTTCATGACTCTTGGTCCAGTGTTTTTCTCATTCCCTTGCTTTGTCCACTCTCAAGGTGTACTGAAAATGAAAGAGATTTTGGAGTCTTACACATTAGGATTAAAACTCTGGGTCTATCATCTGTTAGCAGTGTACCATGGGAAATTACTGAAACTCACATAGTTTCAGTTTACCCATCTGTAAAATTTGAATAATAATATCTATAATATGATGGTTATAAAAATCAAAGAAGATGATATGTAAAGCATGTAACCAATGAATAATACCATTTCCATCTTAATTCTCTCTGCTGAAGCTCCCAGCTAAGTTTCATTCAACTAAAATTTAATGAGCACCCATCATTCACTAAGCAATTAACTAAAGGTGGATGGTAAAAGAGAGTCATGTTTTCTCCTCTTTTAGAACTTATATTCAAATACAGAAGATTGATGTAGATTAAACAATTATATTTGATCCACAAATATATAATCATATGATCAATATGTACTATGTTTAATTAGAGCAAATGATTGCTAAGGAGAAAAAGCAAAAATCATATAATAGAGCAACTAACTGGATTACATATACATAAAATGAGAAGATAAGAGAGGCTGTGGGGAGATAAATTAGGGGTTTATTGCAATGGTCTGCATAAAGATCATAGCAATTTGGACTAGGATATGGTAGTAGAGAGACAACATAGTGAATAATCTCAGAAAATATTTAGAACATATAATCAATAACACTTGTTAATGGATTGAAAATGAGTCACTGAGGGACAATAAATCATCAAGAATCTAGGTTTCTGGATTAGGCAAGTGTTGGTTCATTATGCAATTCACAGAGATAAAGAACATTGGAAAAATACTAGATCTTGGAGAAAAACATTAACTTGATTGAGATTTTATAAAGATATCTGGATATGGAAGAGATATAGAGATATGAATGAGAAAATGAGATAATCAAGTCTGGCATCAGAAGTCTGGATATCTTACTGCTGGCAGGTATATGGGGAGCCCTTAAGACAGAGAAGCAATGGACATGTCCAGCATGGGTGGGGCAAGCAAGAGATTGTAGAGTGAAGAGAGAAGGTGAAAAAGAGCTCCTGTTCCCTAAAGGTTTTAACTTTAAAACTGGAGCACAAAACCTCTATTTTGAAAACAAGCAAACGATCAAACAAAAGCAACTCAGAAAGCAATTCTGATTTATAATTTATAAACTACTATCAACAGGAGCCATGTTTTCTTCAAATTTAAAAATTTTTAGTCCCTAGCATTCATATTCATCAATGGTATAAGCAATTATATTTGATATTCCTCAGTTTTATTAAATACACACATACACACACCATCAAAGCTGCATGCAAATCATCATGAAATCTTACCTTAGACCCCTGCATGTGCTGATGCTAGCTTCAGAAAATGTTGCATTAATGATGTGTCCCTGGTAATAACAATCATCCTGAAGAGAAGGAGAAAGGGGCCTTATAAGGGAGAGTGTGCATGTGTTTTAGATCCATTGCTAAATTTCTATTTAAAATCTTGAAATAGGATCTAGGATGTTTTAAAATCATTTTATGCTAAATAACAGTCCACCTAGGGATATTAAAAGCATTTTTAATGTTTTTTTTTATGGTTAAATATTTACTATTGAGTCAATGACCTCAAATGCCTATACAGTATTAATTAAATGTTGGTGTGTTGGAGTTGCTGAAAAAGGACAACAGGGTGCATACAGCCTGGAAGAAACAAACTTACAGACGTGTGTTTAAAACATGAGCTCCCAAAACATCAAGCATTTATTCTTCCCCTTGGCTGATGATTGCTCTTGCCAATGAATGTGTTATTCAGATTGTGTTCTTATTTCTTGATTTACCTGAAGAGTTTCACCAGACTAAGTGAAACTCCTGCCCCCATGTTGGAGCAAAATGCCAAACCCTAACCCTTTTTTCATCAAGTACACTACTCTACTTTGGGAGAGATGAGGTATTGGCCCATGGACACCCTTGGGACCCTGCAGAATTTTATAGAAGAGATGTGTGAAGCCTTTCCAGTAGAAAACAGACCTCCAAAAAGATGGCAATGACAAATTACTCCCAATGTGTTACTTCACATTTTTTTCTTCTCTAAATAAAAGTGAAGAATGGAAATTATTTAAAGAAAACACGTTCTACCTTGAGAAAATAGCCTTGAGTTTGAGAGACTACATGATCTAGAAAGATGACAAGCATTAACTCAGAATACCAGAGGTATGTGATTCTTCAGTCCTCTCATGAAAATAAGCCCCTCTACCCACCCTCCTACAGGGACTACTTGAAGGCTGGAAATGGTTACCATGGTTGTCAAGGAATGCCTTTGTTTTTGTCAAGCTCTCCAAATAATGGAATTGCAATTAATAAATGACCACTACATAAAGTACTATTGCTGCAGATCCTGCTTCCCTTTTGCTATTTGGCAATGACATTGCATTTGGGTGGGTAGGCCATATCCCAGTTAACACTTAATATAGGGTACTCCATCTTACCATGATCTGTGGGCTAGCAGTGACCTCCTTTCCAGAGGCATTATAATGTGTTTCCATATAGCCTGGTGCAAGGAGGTCCCTGAAGACAAAAAAAAAGTAAAGTCGATTACTCATGCTATTGTAAAGTTCAGTGATCAAAGGGAGTACTTTCATTGGGTGAAAAGTGAAGTTTAACTCCTAAGCTTTTCCTCCGAACCTCTCAGGACAAATCCAAGCATGAAAGGGATGCTTAAAATGGAGAGAGAAAGAGGGGCAGGGACCTCCCTGAGCGTAGTGGGACAATTCCTGCTTGCTCACCAGACTTTGCATGCTTGTCTGAGGAGAGAGTTGAGGAAGAAATGAAACTGAGAAGGGGAATATTGGTTTAAAAAAATGACTGAAATGAGCAATGCTCCTCTACAGTTTAAGATAACTGCATTTCCACCTAGCCCTTTCACCAGTAACTGTTAAAGTTTGTTGAAAATTAATTTGCATTTGGCAGTGAGGGCCTTTCCAGCATTTCCACTAAGGTTCTTAAAACTCTTTCCATGACCCTCTAGGAAATAGGAGCCTGAGTATATTTTTAAAAGGTAGGGCAAAGATAAAAGGAAGTAACTAATATGTTTTAAATGCTGTATCTATGCTGGTCACTAGAGTAGACCTGTTACATGAGTCATTTAATATAATCTTTTCAACAGTCCTACAAAGTAAATATTATTCTCTTTATTTTTCAGATGAGATTAAATAGTTCAAGTGGCATAGAATTATATTTAGTCCTGCCTTAATCCCAAGTCTGTATTATTTCCATTATGCCACATCATTTTCAAACTCCAATTAGTTGTGATTTTTTGCAAAAGGTGATAGATAGTATGTTTGTCTACCTTGCTGTCCTATGTAGAACAATTGAGAGAGTCATAGAGCTTGAAAACATAGATTTGGAAAAACTCCTTTTGAAATAGTGTAGATAGAGGATGATCTAGGTGAGAGTTAGGGAAGTGAAACTTAAAAAAGAATGTGGGATTTTGATGAACAGAATGAAGAGTATGGAAGCATAAGAGCCCATTATAATGTGTCAGAGAAATGGCCAGGTTAGGGGACAGCTGGGTAGAAAGGGCATTGGGGTTGGAATCTGGAGAGCCAAACTCTGGCTTTACCTCCGATTGGTTCTTTGCCCCTAGAGTTTATTTAACTTAAATGCCTTGTTTTTCCCCCAATAAAAATGATTACAAATTATTTAAAAATTGAATCTTTCAATGCTAGAATCATAAAGTGAAATAACGTAAGGAAGAGTTAAAAATATACAACTATTTTATAGAGTGATAAAATGTATGTCTGCTTGCACCTCATTCATAATTTTTTATTAGAAGTATCAAAATACTGGTGAACTGTTGTTTTACCCCATGTGTTTCTGTGATTTCAGTAAGAATAAATATTCCTTGACCCTGATGGGTAAATTGAGAGCAAAAGCTGATTAACTGAGGTTTACAAGGTTTACATGAGTCACACGTAACAACAGGCTCAATTAGCACACTCCCCACATGCTAGTGTGCTGTTGGTAAGAATTATATCAGAAGTAAAGACACTTACTTGGACTTTTTCAAATAAAGCACTGCGATTTTTCCATTAACTGTCATTTTATATTTCAACTCAGTTTCAAATTTTCCCTGTAAAAATGCACAAACATTTGCTGGTAATTAAAACACACACACAAATATTCATTTTGCTCAGTCCATCTGTTTAATCATTAGCCAGCAATGCCTGTTTCTCCTTAATGGTAGTCTGTATAAGGCTAAACCTCTGCTGCTGCCTCTTTTAACAAATAAAACAACTTTGACAACTGAACAGATAAATGATCTCTGAGACCTTTATATCCACCCACTTATCCACTATCCATCTATCCATTCATTTATCCATCTATGCAGTTTACAAATAGTATCTGAGTACTGGTTATTTGCAAATATGACTTGGTTCTGGAAGTTTAACTCAAAGTAACAAAAACTGGTACCTGCTATCATAAAGCTTATTATCTTGTAAAAAAAACAAATAAACAAGCAATAGCGGCACTATTTACAATAACCAAGTGCTGGAAACAGCCTAAGTGCCCATCAGTAGATGATTGGATCAAAAAACTTTGGTACATTTACACAATGGAATTCTATATAGCAGAAAGAAAGAAGGAACTTGTACCCTTTGCAACAACATGGATGGAACTGGAGAGTATTACGCTTAGTGAAATAAGCCAGTCAGTGAAGGACAAATATCATATAATCTCACCCATTACGGGACAATAATGAGCAAAACTAACAACAAGCAAAACAGAACCAAGTGTATGAATACAAGGAATAGGCCTTCAG
>PVIW01011643.1:0-15525 GCA_004026585.1 Noctilio leporinus | reverse complement strand
ATATGGAAGCAACATAGGATGTCTAACATCCTCAGGGAAGGAAGAAAGGCTTTCCTGGGGAAGTAACATATAAGCTGAGCTAAGAATTAGCCAGGTAAAGCAGGCTGAATAACTTAAAGAAGAAGTAATAGTATGCATACAGATCCAAAGACTTCTAAGGCTCTCAATGGTGATTTTAGTATGAGATCTACTATAGGCTCAGTGGAGGTCAGAATATGGGCAAAATAATAGGAATATGTACCTTAAGGCAGGGAGAAGTCATCAGGAAGAAAACATAGTCTCAGGAATTCAGAAAGAGGTAAAATATCACCTTAACTAAACCATATATATGAAATAGAACTATTTTAAGTTTAAATTTATACAAGGTCTTTTCAGAAGGTTTCCAGCCATGTGCTATGAAAAATAGAGAATTTATTGAGGAAGATACATGATACAAGAAACACTGTACACAGGACAATGATACCTCAGTCCCCTTCAAAGTAGGTACCTTCCTAATAAAACAAAACAAAACAAAACAAAACACAGTAAACATGGTCTCAAACTTGCTGGGACTTTGCCATGACTTCTTTAAATACGGGGAACCAGGTGACTTCCATTGGAACAACTGGGCCTTCATTTCCAGATCATAGCTGTAGACCAACAATTCATCTCTGGTTATGACCTTCTTGAGGAAACCTGGTTCATTGGTAGTGGTTTGGATCAAGTCATTAGCAACTGGAGCACGTTGCTCCTTCTGTTATGGTAGCAGAGCCATGGAATGTATTTTGCTATGACATGTTTTATGCCAAGATCCTATGTCAAAATGTTGGACACAGTAGTTTTTGGAATCCCCAGATCAGCTCCTAGTTCTCTCACTGTCAGTTGCTGATCTTTGTTGATTGCAGCCCATACACATTCAACATTCTCAGATGTTCTGCTTTTTGCCAGCCTTCTAGAACATAGATCACTTTCAACAGATTCTTGACCATCTTTGAAGCATTTGTGCCACACTTTTATTTGCACTGCACTCATTATGTTGTCCTGGAAAGCCTTCTGAATCTCTGAATAGTTTCTACAGAGGAATGTTCAATCTTAATGCAAAATTTGATGCACATTCAAACTATGAATCTACTCACTCATTTTGAATATGACAGACACACAGTACACATACTCAACAGTGTCTACTGCCCCCACTGACCAGTATAGTGAAATCACCATTGTTCATACATTTGCATGACTATCCACTTCCCTTGACTGCCAGGTTACATCAATGTTGCAGAAACCATTCTTGTTATATTAGTAATGGCTGGACTTTTTTCTAAACGGACCTCTTATATAGAAGGAACTATAGACAACCATACAGAAGATCTTAATTGGGTATTGAGTTTTTACTTTGTTTTATAAAAGTAGGTTATTAGCCTGGTTACACCCAACATCTAAACATTCACTGTGAAGTTCTAGGACACTATTATTAAAGAGATATAAATACTGCAGATGATACAATTGAGAATCACTCTGCTGATGCACCTGAGGCCCAGCTTTTCCTCTGTCTTCCCCTTCCTGGCCAGAACAGTGCCTGAGCTTATCAAGGAACAATAGTGAATCAGACCCATCAGGTCAGGGGTATTATGCAGATATTTGCCATCTCAAAACCCAACTATTTTGACCCCTCTTTCTTTTTAAGTATCAATATTTATGTCTTCTCTGGGGTAAAAAGCTCATGACTATACAATGACATGAATACAATGAATAGACCTTCAGTGGGCAGAGGGAAGGGGGAAGGGGGTAGGAGGAGGCAAAGAAGGGGAGCAGTTTAGTCAAGGAACTAGCATAAAAGAGCCATGGACATGGACAATGGGATTGACTTTGGCGGGAAGTGGGTGGGTGGGGAAGGGGATGGAGGGGAGGAAAAAGGGGATGGATATAATACAACAATAAAATTAAATTAAAAAGAAAAGTTTATGACCATAAATATCCTATATCGTGGGCCTAGATGGGGAGAGGCTGCTGTAATTTAGTTCATTTTTCATGAATAACAGGAAGCAAAAAATCCTGAGAGTGAAAAACAAAAGTCATGGGGACTTTCTGTAATCACTTAATGTTCAGGTTTAAGAAAGAACAGATAGAATGAAAATATTAGGAAGATACAAGATATGAATTTTTAACCAGAAAAGCCTTCCAAGTATCAGTTTATACTAGTGATGGAATTTTTTAAATTTATTATTATTATATTTCATTTACCCCATTTTTCCCCACTGCTCTCCCCTGCACCACCTTCCCTATCTCCTCTCCCACAGTCAATTCCCACATGTTGTCCATGACCATTGGTCATTTATACTAGTCCCTTGGTTAAACTGTTCCCCTTTTATGCCTCTTTCTCCCCCTCGCCCCTTCCCTCTGCATACTGAAAGTCAGTTCATTGTTTCCACACCTCTCATTCTATTTTGCTTATTTGTTTGTTTTGTTTATTAGTCTCCTGTATTGGGTGAGATCATATGGTATTTGTCTTTCACTGACTAACTTATTTTACTAAGCATAATACTCTCCAGTTCCATCCATGTTGTTGCAAAAGGTAGTAGTTCCTCCTTTCTTTCTGTTGTGTAGTATTCCATTGTGTAAATATACCAAAGTTGTTTGATCCATTCATCCATTGATGAATACTTAGGCTGTTTCAAGCATCTGGCTATTGTAAATAGTGATACTATGAAAACAGGGGTGAATAGGTTCTTCTGAATTTGGTGTTTCAGGGTTCTTCCACTATAATCCTAGCAGTGGAATTGCTGGGTCAAAAAGCAGTTCCATTTTTATTTTTTTGAGGAAATTCCATACTGTTTTCCATAGTGGCTGTACCATTCTGCATTCCCACCAACAATGCACAAGGGTCCCCTTTTATCCACATCTTCACCAGCACTGGTTTGTTGATTTGTTAAGAATGGTGTGAGGTGATATCTCATGGTGGTTTTAATTTATTAGCAATGGAATTTTAGTGGATCTTCACATAAAAATATTACTTGAAGGCTATTTTAGAAAATAATCATTGCTTTTAAAGTGGGAGTTTGAGCCAACACTAGCACAGAAATTACAGATAAGAGGCAACAGCAATGAAGAAAACCAGAGTCTCTACAAAAGAGGGTACACTGGGGAGACTACAATTGTGCTTCTCAAGCATGAGTCCAAGGTGAAGAGCAATACCTGCTAATAAGAGCTGTGTCCAGTCTGCATACTGCATGGGTTCTGAACTAGTGTTTAGGAGAGGAAAAATGCACCTTGGCTTGGAGAACATCCATGGGAAGAAAATGATGTGGAATCTACTGAGTTACTTTAGTAACTCTGGTCACAGAGATACAAATATATGCAAATTTTCTCCAGAAAGTAATGCTGTGGGTAAGGATTTTAGGGAGTGAATTCAGAAGACCACAGTCCTGGATGGTCTCGAATGTGAGCAGATCTGTAAAGTCAGAATGATGCCCAAGGGCACATAGTAAATAGCAAAGGAAACCCTACACATCCCAGGGAAGATTGTAATTCAAATCTTACTATAACACACAGAAAATCTAAGACTTTTAAGCACCCTGGTAGACCTAGCTAAGGCCTGAACTTGTTTCTAGAAAGGGGAAGCATTATGCTACCAGATATTCTATGTGATGGCATGAGCCAAAGCCAATATGGTTTTGGCCTCTAAGGAAGTGTGTGAGCTAGAGGCTGAATTCTGGGAAGTAGGGTGACTACCTTTTAAAGGTAGATTCTCAATATTAGGGGCCTTGATTAAGTATTTGTTGAGTATATATTTAGGCAGCTATACGGGATATGCACACCAATCATACTCTTCCATTCACCCATTTGTCTACTTAGTCATTTATTCAAATACTTATTTGTGCTCATTTATTCAAATACTTAGTTTCCTTATACCATGCATTCAAAATATACTCATGAATATAATCTGTAATCATGAGTAAGACATTCAAGTTTCTATCCTGGTATTTAGTGGCCACTCCTGAAAGTTTGTCAGAGGATTAGTTCATTCCAAATCAAATTGTGAGTCATGGCCAGTCATGATAAAGTTAGAAAAATGGAGCCATGCCTGTGACACAGCAGATGGGGGACACTTGTGCCCAAGTCTCTGGTATAGTACAGGGCATAGCTGTACAATAGCAAGTATGAGGGTTCTCTTCCCTAGGAGGCCTTGAAACATGATTAATCTAGACCGAGAATTTAGGGGGCAGCTATGGGATATAGAGATCCCCTTGGTAACATGCATTATGAATTCTGGATGTTTTGAGTAACTGCTAATAACTTTTTTACACGAAGAAGGGCAATAGTCTCAATATAGAAACCACAAAAGTAAGACAATGGTTTTATTAGTCATATCTGTACCTGACCAGAAAGAGAATATTTTATGTTAGGGAAGAATGTCTCTACTATGTGGCAGACAAGAATGTCACTAGACTTAAGTTTGGCAGGCAAGTGTGATAGGCAAAACTCAGTAACCCTGACAGGACAGGACTGAAATATCAGAAATGCAGCAGCATGGGGCCTTATATTTATAGATGAAACAAGGGCTGAAATCAAAGAGAAACTTCTTTGGTATAGTTCTACATGTTCACAGGAAGATAACAGAAGCCATACAGCATAATTGCCAGATAAAATATGGGACACCAGTTAAATTAGAATGCCAGGTAAACAGTGAATACATTTTCTATATTAGCATGTCCCATACAATATTTGAGAATATTAATAGTAAAAAGAAATAAGCATTACTTGTTTATCGGACATTCAAAGTTAAGTGGGTATCCTGTATTTCTGTTTACTAAATCTATAGCAAACAAAAGGGACAGAGACATGGCAAAGACACAGAAGAAACTTTTTCCCCCTCAGTAGTTTCAAACCCAGAAGAGAAAATTACAGACACTCTTATATAAATGCACACACATATGCACACACCACCACTATAACAAAACCAACATTTAAAAAATTCAAGACCAAATGGTATAACCCTGACCACAACTAAGGTATGCCTTCAGAAAAGGGATTTATCACACACACACACACACACACACACACACACACACACACAGGACCTGGCTTCAAATACAGAGAGAACATTTTAAGTAGCAAGAACTCCATTCAAAAGGGCATACAGCTAGGCAAACATGCTTTAACAAAGCACCTTAAGAATACCCAGGGTGACTAGAGGCATGTATCAACCTCTAGTGATCCTGAGCCTGGTCTGATAAGGCTGCCAGGCATTCTGAACAACACAAGTGAACTGTGATAGTGCAGGTCAGGGGGAGCCCTTGAAAGTGAGTGCATCATCCCCACTAGCTGGGAAAAGGAAACCCTTGAGACTGTGTGTTAATTTCAAGGCCTGGAAGGGGAGGGGAACTACAGTGCCCAAGGAAAATTTCCTGAAACAATTTCGGTTAACTCCCTGTGTCCTGTCATGTTTACAAAATGAATAGTTAGAACAAGGTAACAACTAAGGCTAACAGACCCCCACCCATGCCTACATTTAGGCAGTCAAGTTTCCTTTTAGAACAAGGGGAGAGGAAATAGCCAATCATCTTTAGACATGTCATGGGAAGTACCTCTGGTAGTACTCAGCCAATGAGGCACTAAAAGAAAGGATCTGTGCACTAGGGAATAAAAACCCCACTGTACCTCCACTGGGTGTGCCTGCCCACCAGACAGACACCTGATTTTTGCAAGACTGTCTTTAAAGCCTTGCTTTCACTGTACTTTTTGTCTCCAAGTCCATTTTTTGATTTTGGATGAGTGATGGTATATCTCACTCATAGCATATTCTTGATCAGGAAATAATTACTGCACCCTGTTTTGCCATATAAGATAAACATTATTATTATTATCTCAATTTTCAGACAAAGAATTGAAGTTCATATGCACCTAAATTTACACAGGGAGAACAAACAAAGGTAAGAGGTGAACACAAACAAGCCCTATGAATTCAGATCCCTTACACTTTCACATAAATTTCATACAGCCAGTTAACAGAATAGTTGACTAGATAAACAGGTATTTTCAATAAATATCAAGCATATTATATCAATTACATCCATCTACTTAACCATTTAACAAATTGATTGATCATCTAGCATGTGCCAATAATTACTTTATGGTTTTTCATCAAAATAAACTGTTTAAAAGCTTAAATTTATTTTTCAGTTGTGAAGAACTCACAATATAACTGCAATAGAAAACACTGTTCTCCAAATTGTTCTCCAAATATCCAGTGAAGAAAGGTATCTGTCATTGTCTAGTTGGTAAATAGGAGCCCCCAGTGAATTGCATCTTATAGTAGATAGATGCAAGTTATTATTTATGTCTCATTTACTTGGATTTTTCTGGTTCCTCACAGAAGAGTTCCAGGTGTAGGTCATTAGAAAATTCTTATTGAATGAATCATTGTTTTAGCTTTCCTTTTTTGACTAAGAATGTGTCACTTCATTAAGTAGCAAGATTTATACAAACTTGAATAGCTGTCTTTTTAGAAAAAAGCAAAGGTAAATATCATGTTTAATTACAGTAATTAATCTTTATTTAATATGCATATGTGCATGCATTAATCCACAATATTATATTTCTACTTCTGTTTTAATATTGATGGTTTTGCTTATATGTGAGTATATAGGTATATAGACAATAAAGTTATCAAATTTCCTTGGGAATAACAGAATAAGTTATATATTATCTTAAGAATGTTAAATTTTACTCTGTATGACCTTAGTTTATTTTAACTGTCAGAAACTTAATCTGCAAGATAAGGCAGAATGTTGAACTTTTTGAAGATTAATAAACATATTAGTCAAAAAACAAGTACAAATGTATATACATGTGTATATATATTTATATATTAAATATAGTTATTCATTTATTTTTTGTCTTTGCTAAATTAAAAGCTGTACCTGTTGATCTGACTCTGTGGCCTCTCTTTTATGTAGTGGATGAAGTCTTCTGGGATAGACCACTTCATACTTCTCTCCTCCAGGGAAACCTTTTAAAGAAGTTACTGGGGCGGGGTGGGGGGAAGAGCAGCTTTAGCTGAGTAGAAGCATTTCAGGCTGGTTTGATGTGGTCATCCACATGTGTTTCTGACAAAAGAGGCTGCATGCAGGGACTCTGAGAGCTGCGCAAGCGCAGACACTGAAAGTGACCCACAAAATCAGAGACACGCTCTCTTTCAGATCTTTACTTTAACCTATACCTTCAAATATCTCCACACTGAAAATATTTTTAAAGATTTTATTTATTTATTTTTAGAGAGAGGAGAAGGGAGGGGAAAAGAGAGGGAGGGAAAGTTTGATGTGTGAGAGAAGCATAGATCAGTTAGTTCCCTCTGTCACACACTCCCAACTGGGAACCTGCCTGCAACCCAGGCATGTGCCCCGGAGTTGAACTGGAAACCTTTCAGTTTACAGGCCAGCACTCAATCCACTGAGCCCCGCCAGGCAGGGCAATCCCAATGAAAATGTTTCTTTTGAATATTCCCATTTCTCTTTGCTATTTTTGGATTCCCTGCAGAGGAATGGAGCAAGTCAGTGTATACAGAAGCCAGCAGAGAAAGCAGAAGCCAAATGAATCTTCTATGAAAAGTCAGGGGCAGAGTGCTGTAGTTGAGTTGAAGCACTCTCAAAACTACTCGGTGTTAGAAAAATAAAATAAAAAATGGATGCCATTTCAGAATCTAATATACTTTACTGAGTTTTCCAATAGCAGTGCTTTACACTAACAATTCAAAGGCTCCAATACCAGCTCCATAGAATGGGCTGGCTTTTGCAATGCAGATAAACTTGCATACAACATGTAAAACATATATTTAAGAATTTGAAAGCCCTGGCTGGTAGCTTAGTGCTGGCCTGGTTTGATTTGCAGCCAGAGCACATAATCAGCTTCCAAGCCAGGTCTCCAGACAGGTCTGTAGCTGGAGGCAGGTGAAAGGCAACCATGCATTGATGTTTCTCTCCCTTTCTTCTTCCATCCCTTCCCCTCTCTCTAAAAATAACGAATAAGACCTTTAAACAAATAATTTGAGAAGCAGGCAATTAGAACACCATTACTGGCCTGGAAGGAAATTTCTGAGCCTGCTGTTATATTAAAAGAGAATTGAAAAGTTATCTCATCCAACCTCATATCTGCCACTTGGGTTCTCATCTCAACGTTGTATCCAGAAGTCTCATCTCAACATTGTATCCAGAAGTTATTTTTGAGGGAACTTCAGTCTTTCTAAAACTGACACAGTCCAGTGCCTGTTCTGTGCAGAATGGAGCCTGAGGAAATCTCAGTAGACTTGCTCTGCCCTCTAGCCATTGAAGAGGCTGCAGGTCCACGCAGAGGCAGCCAGAACCAGGGTCCAGCCCAGAGGCTGGCCAGCACTCTGTATAGACTAGAAGGTTCTTTAAGACTTAACTCATTGCAGTACTCACATTATGTTGTATGGTAGCATAAATTTACGTTACTATGGTTGATCTTTTAACAAGTAGAATTGAGTATTTTTGTTAGTCCCCTAGGAGGACTGTACAACTATCCCAATAGACTCCAAAGAATAAACATTTATCTTAAACCTTTATTTGACAGCTAAAGCAGAAATTTTCAAAATTCCTGGCGATGTCAGTTTTTTCTTTTACCATTTTAGGGTGGCTTTATTTCATTTGACCACTCAGAACGATTTCCATCTGACTAAAAGATAAAAAAAAAGTGATTTAATTGTCTAAAAGTTCATTGGATCAAAAATGGGGTGTTAAAATGAGGAAACAGCTTTTCATTCAGTGGCTTGAGATTTCAAAAACACGTAAGCCATGGCATCAACACTAGAATTCCTTAACTTTGGGTTTAGTTGTTTGTTTGTTTTTTTAATTATTTGAAAAGAAAGAGAAGATTAATTGCTCTCTGGCCAGTTCAAGTAGTCTACTATTTACTATTTAATACAAACAAATAAAGAATCCCCTATAATATCTTCAAAGAGTCAATGATCATTTGGATAAAATTCTAATCATGCTTGATAAGAAAGTCTCATCACATAGTCATATTTCCAGAACACTATACATTCCCTCCAGCCACTGGCTGTTAGTTACAGAGATAATCACTGGCCATTTTTATTTCTATTTAATTAATTTTGGGTAAAAGAAAAATAATAACCTTAAAATGTTTTTAAAACAGAGGTTCAAAGCTTAAAAAACATTTAATCAATTGTTATCTTTCCACTGAGTGAAATTTTTCTGAGTAATTATCATAATTATTTCAAAATAATATGTCGAGGTAAGAAAATTTCTCCTGCCAGAAATGAACTAATGGTATCAACAGTTCTCTAGAGCCTCCTGTAACTCTGTGACACCAAACAAGCATCAGACCACAAGGCACACATGCTAGGGATGGACTAGGTCCAGTCAGTGCAATTAGTCCCAGTAGCATCCAGCTCATGAAGCCATATATTCACCAATGTTGCAAACAGTAACTCTTAAAAATGCTGTATGAAAAAAAATGTTTTCATCCTTAATATTGATCATTCTAATAGAAAATATTATCTAAGCTACCCTCAGGTCATAAAATAATACCTACCCAACTGATTCTTTTTATAAAAGCATAAACCAATAACACACACATGTTCCCAGTTAGAAGTGGTAAGGCATGGACCAATCCGGCCAACACAGTTGTTCTTTGATAGACATACTGATCCCCATGCTCCTAGTTTCTATCTAAATTCTAATGTTTCATGGAGTCCAAAATTACCAACTGACTTTCAAATATGGAGTTGAAATATGTCAATTAGTGAAGAAATTTATTTTCAACTCTTTGATGGCAGACCATTTCCAAATGGCAAGCAAAATAAATCAATAAATACAATATACCAGAATATTCTTTTTAAAAAGTCTGGCAAACTCACTTTCTCCAGTTGGAAATGAATGATTTCTAGCTCTTCCCAAACTCTTGCAACATAGTACATTCTCTAAAGAAAATAGAGTTTCCTTTAATGGCTTTCTTTTTCAGAAACCAAGAAGGCCCTTGTGCAAGTGCAATTTGAGATATAATATATTACACAGCGTTAGAAGGATGTAGCAGTTTTGATATTGTTATGCTCATTCATCTTTAAGGCTGATGGAGGTGGTTCAGCCTCCTCCCAGCTGAATTACACAGACTAATTATTTTGAAGTCTGTGGAACAAACACAACTAACTGCCATCCAGCGATTATACAAATTCCAGCTGTAACACAATATGTTTCTACTAATTCTGTTGTTAATACATGCTGCTTCCTGTCTCCCACAGAACTCACATACTGGATTAGTTTGGACTAGCAAAACTAGATGAAAACTTTAAAAATCGGTTATTTTGGGGTTTTGGATTAGATAATTATTTTTATCTTTATTAGTTTTTAAGAAGTTAAAAGTTATTGACAAGATTAATATAAAGGCCATTGATCTGGATTGCTTTGATCAAGTAATAACATAATGCTTTATAAAATAAAATTGCTTAAGTATTTATTTCTAATTAGTCATACTTATCACAAGAAATAAAAGAGCTGAGTATGAAAATGTTAACTCAAAAGAACAGGACAAGCCACCTGGTCTCAATAATAATACTTTCCAAATCTTTTCACACATCAATAGTCAAATCCACTGACTCTTTACCACTCTAAAAATGGCAAAGTAAGTTTTGGTGAGTTTCACTTTTTGACTCAAGATCATATTCATTATATAAATTATGCTGAATGAAATATTCCAATTGATTTCCATATTCTCAGAACATATATGTATATATTGATTAAGGACATCTTTTTGCCTGTCATTCACATTAAGTGTTTATATCAGTCAACACCCCTCCCCCCAAAAAAAACAACAGATTAAAACCTGCCCAACTAGATGGTAAAATTTGTTAAACAAATATGTTTGGAGAAGATGAAAAGCAAGCAGCTCACTGATGTATTTCACAGGATCTAACACAAGCTAAACACCTACCTGAAACTGAAGATAGTAAGAAAGTGGTAACCAGCAGAAGTCCTTGTACCATCTTGAGTGACCCCAGGAATGTGGTGTCTGTCCTTCTCACTCAACCAAACCAACACTCCTTGGTCTGTTTCTGCCAACTCTCTAGTGAGACAGAATGAAACTCCCAGGCTCATTCTTGCCTATGCTTCAGGAAGTGTTTACTGAAGGTGTTGCACAACCTTGAAGCTGTGGTCCTAAAACAAGGGCACAAGTAGGCGGAAGTTCTCACCACCTCTGGCCTCTTAGATTCCTTTACCATAAGATATGGTTTTCTTTTTCTTCTCCCTACTCAAAAGTAGTGCATTCCCAACACATTGCTATAGTTCAATAGCCAGCATGAGATAACAGCTCCTTGATAATTACCTTGATAATATCTTGATAAATGTATGTATTTATTATGACCTGGATGCACCTAAGGGCATTCCTGCTTTGAACCCGTATTTCAGATTGTGTAATTCCTATATATTGTAATTCCTGAAATATTAGGAAAGACCCTTCCCTTAATACACACCTGATACCATTTGAACTACATGGTGTATAGTGTGACCAATTCCTACAAAAATGTTTTTGGTGTAGGTCTCCAGTCTCCAAATTACATGAGAAAACTGAAGCCCAGAGATGTGAAGAAAGCTGTCCCAGGGACCCCAGTGATGAGTAGAGATTGCCTTGTGGTAGCATCCACTAGCAGGGGGAGCCAGGCCCTAGTCTCCTCCGGCCAGGAGCACAGTTCTGGGAAAACGAGGGTGAGAAGGAAAGACAGCATCCTTCAGGGAGGCCAAATGGGAAAAGACAACTGATCATGAAATGATCTTAACATCATCAAATAAGGAGAATTGTATCAGGGAGGATCTAGGCTTTTGGTTGGCACTGCCTTTTTATTGGTCATTTGGGAGGCATTTTTTGGAGCTGAGACTCTAGCACAGTATGATACTCTACTCTCTCCTAGTTTTCTTCTTGGCTCACACCTCAAAAAAGACACCACTATAGTAACAGACAAAGATAAATAGAGCGGGGAGATAGTTAAAGTGCAGAACACCTTTCCTTAATGATAGATGGGTCCTCCCTCCCTGGAGTAGATGGATTTAAAAGGTGGGAGTGAGAGGATGGGAAAGAAGGGCACAATTATGGGTCATTTCCTAAGATGCCTAGTTTGGATCTTATTACATTAATATAATTGTCCTGCTCTGCTTTTTGTATGTTAATTTCATTTAAGGCCTTCAAAATGTCTTCAGGGGGGGAAGATGACGACAGAGTAGAGAGCAGTGCTGATGGTGTTCTCGAGTACCAAAGCAGCTAGAGGACAAGATAGGGAGCGTGAGACATCTTCAGGACCCTAAGAATTGGAACGGGTAGCATCTGGACACGGGGGAGCACAGCCCAAAGGCAGAGGAGGCCAGCAGGACAGTAGGTGAGGCATTCCCGACCAACCAGCAGGTGGGCCGAGGTCGGCTCTGGGCAGTGGCGGCTCTGCCCAGAAGGGCATCTTTGACTGAGGCAGCTCCGGGCTCCCTGGCAACTGGAAGTCTCAACAGTGAAGTGCGGGCAGCGAGGGCAAACACCATAGGGAACGCGGACTTGGACTCTTGCAGGGGGTGGACTGTGTGAGAGACTCACTCCGGCAACAGGGAGAGGAGGCTCCGCCAGGGGCTAGAGGAGGAGGAGAAGAGTCCTGCGAGAAGCCGGAGTTGGGGAGCAGAAAGTGCACAGGCCGGGGCGGTGAGAGGGCTGAAAACGGTGCTGCTGGGCCACCAGGGAAACAGCAGCTAGAAGCCCCTGCGAGGAGGGCGGCCCAGCCCTCCACAACCACACAGGCCCCCAGGCTCCGCAGAAACTTCAAACGGCGAGCCATCAAGCTGGGAACTAGTAGTGGGGGCAACTGACCTGCCATTGCTAGAGACAAAGGCCGCACCACCCACGCCTGGGAGGGGATCATCACAGAGGCCACATAAAGGACTTCTGGGAGAGCTGGTTGGCTTGGAGGAGTGGTGCAAGGGCGGGACAGTGTTGACTGACAGGCCCGGCCTCCTCCTGGAACTGCGGGGGTGGGGCCAGTCTTCACAGGGACCAGCGAAGTTATGGGCTACCCTGCAGGGGTGCTGGGTGCTCATCACGGGCAGGAACCTCTGCCAGGAGTGGGAGGGGGCACCCTGCGGGCTCCAGAATACCGGCAGCCCTAAAACCCAGCGAGGCTGCAGAAGACCCAGCCTACCTGGGGGCTGACACTCAGAATCAGCCCTGGCTGTGACAATCAGAGGCCCTGCCACCTCGCCAAGACCAGCTAGAATATAGACTATATACTGTAAAGTCCTGACCAAGAAAAAGAGGCAGCATCAGGAAAGGGATTGCTGCCAATCTCAAGCACCTGAGTTATACCGAGAGCAATATGAACTATTAATCCCCAACATATGCTTTGCAAAAGTTACTTCTCACATATTCTTAATCCCCACCATACCTCAATCCACCAAAATACCCAAGACCCTCCCCCTACTCTCGAATTAAAGTCTACTCACTCTGTAGCTCTAACACATTCCCAGTCCTCAATCTAAGTATTCCTCCCTTCCCCAGCCTTTCTAAACCTTCTTTATTCTTTTCTTCATTCCTCTTTTTTTATTTTTATTTATTTTTAATTTTTCTTTTCCTTTTCTTCCTGGTAAAGCCCACAGGTACTGGCTCCACCTGGACCAATCAGAAATCATAAAGGGTGAACACACAGCTAAAACCTTTCTTTATTAATATTGATTTCTCTTTGTCTTGTGACTTTCTCCCCCACCTCCTTTTTTTTTTTTTCTTTCTTTCCCCTTTCTTTTCTCCCTGATAAAACCCACTAGTCCTGGCTCCACCTGGACCAAACAGAGACCATAAAGGGTGAACAGACACCTAAACCTTTTCTTTATTAATATTGATTTCTCTTTCTCTTGTGACTTTCTCCCTTTTTTTCCCTTTGCTAAAAGCCCTCAGGTCTAGGCTCCATCTGGACCAGTCAGGGATTATTAAGGGTGAATAGCCATCTAAACCCTTTCTTCTTATTATTATTATCATTTTTATTTCTTTTTTCCTTCTGCATTGTTTTTTTTTTTTGGTTTGGTTTGGTTTGGTTTTGGGTTTTTTTTTTTTGTTTGTTTTTGTTTTTTGTTTTTGTTTTAGTTTCTGTGAAAAACCCACAGGCCCAGAATACAATCAGACAGCCCAAATAAAGGACACACCAAGAACAGCAAGTGGAGAAAATCTGGGAGACGGCAACATTGAACTCCACAAATCTCCTATCACAGAAGGGTGCTCAACTAAGGCAAGGAAGCAAAGCAAGTTAACCCAAGGAAAGAACAAAAATAAATAAATAAATAAAGAGCAAGCAAGAACAGACACCCAAAATGGGGAAAAAAAGAATCAGTCCATCACCAAAAGGAAAGGAAGAATTCCCAGAAAGAACACAAAATGAAACAGAGACACCTGGAATATCAGATAAGGAATTCAAAAGAATGATGATAGAGAAGCTCAGTGAGCTCAGCCACATCAAAGAAAACTGTAAACAACTCCAGGAGAACTACAAACAACTCCAAGGAAATTACAAAGAACTCCAGGGAAATTACAAACAACTCCAGGGAAATTACAAAGAACTTCATGGAAGTTACAAGAAACTTACTGAGAACTACAACAGCATGAAAAAGGACATGGAAACTATCAATAAGTGCCAGGAGGAAATGAAGAATACAATTTCTGAATTGAAGAATACAGTAGAAGGAATCAACAGTAGGCTAGAGGAAGCAGAGGACCCGATCAGCAAGTTGGAGGATAATGTAGATAAATATTCCAAGACAGTACAAGAGAATTAAAAAAGGCTGAATAAGATTGAAGAGGGGTTAAGACAGCTGCAGGACAACATGAAACGTAACAACATCCGTATCATAGGGATACCAGAAGGAGAAGAGAAACAAGGAATGGAAAACCTGTTCAAAAAAGTCATGATAGAAAATTGCCCTAAGATGATGAGTGAAAACATGAATCCAGTTCAGGAAGCACAGAGGGTCCCAATGAGGATCAACCCAAACAGACCAACACCAAGGCACATTATTATTAAAATGGTGAATTTCAAAGATAAAGAGAGAATCCTAAAAGCATCAAGAGAGAAAAGACAAATAACATACAAAGGGGCTCCAATAAGGCCATCAAATGATCATTCAACAGAAACAACTCAAGCCAGAAGGGAATGGCAAAAAGTATTTCAAGCAATGGGCTTGGACTATACCCAAAAAATCCTGAAACACCAATTCATAAGAACCTATGTACACCTATGTTCACAGCGGCACTATTTACAATAGCCAAGTGCTGGAAACAGCCTAAGTGCTCATCAGTGAATGATTGGATCAAAAAACTTTGGTACATTTACACAATGGAATTCTATATAGCAGAAAGAAAGAAGGAACTTGTACCCTTTGCAACAACATGGATGGAACTGGAGAGTATTATGCTTAGTGAAATAAGCCAGTCAGTGAAGGACAAATATCATATGATCTCACTCATTACGGGACAATAATGAGCAAAACTAACAACAAG